>JAAMPI010000020.1:0-19707 GCA_013054445.1 Cudoniella acicularis | reverse complement strand
GGTGGGGGAGGGGCGGCATTTTAAGCTGTTGTCAAGGCGCTCGGCAAGGACCACCACCCTTGCACACGCACACAACCCCCAAATTTCAGTCAAGCCACCACCAGTATCACCAAGTCCGCTGGCGCTTTGCAGTAATGCCCCCCAAATTGCTTCGGGGATGCTTCAAGGATTCATGCACCACGTCGTGCGTGGCAGCCAATGAGGCGTTTGAAAAATGAAAAGGCGGTTCCTTTAACTTATCCAATTTTGAACAACACAACGGAACCCATGGGTGTCAGTCAAACTCTACAAAATCTACCGGAGCCGAAGAAATGTGGTTTTGTAAAGGAGTGTGTGTGTATATTTTGTGTTCTCAAGCTAAATGAGTGTAGGTGTGCAGACTCAGTACGGATTCTAAATGAGTGTGCATTGGCCAAGTTATGACCACCCTCACTTGCTTCCGACAGACTTCGGAATAACAGGCAAACCAAGGAAACCATGTCAGATACTCTGTCTTCTTCACGCGGCCACCATGAGCATGAGGATCTAGTTGGCTCCTTATTCGCGATTAGTGAAGCTGGTAGATTAGAGCTGTTGCAACATACCTTCGTCAGTTCGGGAGCATCTTAGATACCCTTGCCACGTTCAGTGCGGGAGGTAGTCCCGGCATCTTCAGATAGCTTCTTCATATCCTCCTTCTTTCTCTCCTCCTCGTCCTCCTTGCGACGCCTCTCAATGGCTTCCTCGCGGGCCTTCCGGCTCGCTTCGCCCTGCGCATTCAAGCCATCGATGGTCGCCTGATCGAGGATCTTGCCGCCTGCCCTGTCAGACATGATGATTGCTTTGGTTTTGAGGCTTGGAATTTGTTGAAGCGGGAAGGTTTTTGTGGGTTTGCAAAAACAGCGATGAGATTTGATGGTAGTGACGAGGTTGAGTTGAGATGGGAAGAGGTGGGACTCAAAGGGATGGGATTGCAATTGACCTGACTGGGAGTTAGCTTATACTAGCTGGAGCTTTGGAATGATGGCTAAAGGTGGTGGCCTCGGGATTGGGCTCGCTTTAGTGTGACAGAAGACAGACATACTTCTGGCTGTGATGAATAGATATGGAGGTCGTTTTGAGATGTTTTAAATAGTAGGAGAACATTGTGCTTTATCTTCGACTCGCATTAGGCAGAAGCCCGTTATTCTTTTCTTGGCTATGAGACCAGGGTGGTCGCTCAACGCGAACTCGTTTGAGCCGCATGCCGCACCAAACAGATTGTGAACGTATCACGCACCTGCAAGGCTATGTGACTCATTTGCTTCTCTCTCAACCAACTCTCGCCCTTGGACCAGGACTAGGAAGACCGACAATATAGTACGTACGATACAGCCCAGGCCATAATATTGCCCATGGAATTGATGTTACGATGGCACTGAAGGGTTTTGGGTAATCGTTGGTAGGTCAACGAGCGCCGCGTCCCTCTTAGATTGCAGATTGGGTTAGCGCTAGCCGCACAAGATTACTTGCGGGGTAGAGCCTTTACGCCACCTGATAAGAGCGGAAAGTAGCATGTGTCGCCCAGAGCCGAAACTACGTGGCTTCAGGGGGGGGCTATTAGTGGTCGATTTGTTCCGTATTTACCATGGCTCGGCACGTATCGTCGTCCCGTTCCGCGATAACGGCGTGATACGATATGGGTCAGCGTTTAGATAGCCGCATGACACGTGTAACGTGATCAGTGCTCACCTACAAAAAAACCCATCGCCACACTTCATAGGTAGGTGGAAAGGGAATTCGACATGACACAATAAGTCAAATGATCACTATACCTATCAATACCCTGACCTCAAGTATAGTACTAATATACGAAGTACACTCTCGGCTTTAGAGGGTTCGTCGGGCCACTTCGGTATTATCGCCGAGCGGAATTAAATCATATAGTTGATCTCTAAGCTTTGTCACGTCATCCCTACTGTTCTCGCCAAAGGTGGGTATAAGGAAAGCTATACCTCATCAACCTTTCAAACTTTTGTCACACGCCATAGAACCATAGTCGTATTACTTTACGTCCCGTTTTCACTCGATATCCCTATCGTCACGCCACGTTACGCCACACCACGGACTACCACGCCACGCCACGAGCTAGCACGCCACAATCTCCAGTGATATACGAAGCTTAAATACGGTTCGACCCCTTTATAATCTACAAACATGTTAGCGAAATTCAACATATAGAATCAGTTTGACTACGCTATTGTTGGCGGAGGTTATATAGGCGTCTTAATCGCTCTCGCGTTATAGAGAGAGTGGCCAAATACAAAAATCATTCTCCTCGAGGGCTCTAAGACGAAGACAGTATCGAAAGACACTAGCAAAATTATCCGTACCCCCTATATAGACGAAGAATACGTATTGTTAGCTAAAGAGGCGAAGGAAAAATAGGAGACCAAGCTCCCTTACCGTAACTTTTACCGTAAGACTAGATAGATCCAAGTAGTTCGTAGAGATAACTACAAACCTTTCTTTAAGTACCCCGAAGAGCGGTCGATCGAGGTAGAGGATCTAATAGATATGGTTCGTTCGCGGGATCCACCTTAGTTAGACGCTAGGGAGGAGTTGTGGCTCATAGAAGATATTAGAGTAGCCGACTCGGCCCTTGTCTTAAAAGTAGTAGCTATAGAAGCGGCGGACCAAGGCGTGATACGCCAACGAAAGGATGTCTCCAAGCTTCTTATTACGGATGGTGTCTGTCACGGCGTCGAGTGCGTTGGCGGAATAAGTTTCGCGGCAAAAACGACGATAGTAGCCACGGGTCCTTAGACTCTAGCACTCCTCGAAAGCTCGAGAATTCAACTTCCGTATGATATTTAGGATGGTTTCTTACGTGTTACTACTATCGGCGTTACGACATTCCCTCTCGACGAAGATAAATATAAAAGATTCAAGTCAATACCAATTCTAGTCACGAAGTAGGATATATTAAAGTCATTAATCTAATTTAAACATCTGACGTATTATAGGAGAAGTGATGCCTCTAGCTGCTCAGTAAAAGGCACTTCGGATTACTAGTATAGACACCTTTACCATTACTCACCCTGATGAGCTTAAATCTATGGCTTCCACTAAGAGAATCAAAACAAACCGCGCCGCGCTAGAGAAGATGATACTAGAGATAAAGGGGAGGCCGTTAGATTACTCGCTATACCCGTGAGTAATAGTACGTCGTAGCCGTAATAGAATACTTACGTCTATTAGTGAACTTCTAACCCCTAAACAACATCCTCTTCTAGATCAGGTACTAGGAGTTTAAGGGCTATACCTCGCTATAGGTGGCTTATATTATTCGTTTAAGTTTTTACCGGTGTTTAGAAATATTATAGTGGCTTACCTTCGGGGTATACGGAGCGGAGTATCGAAAAGATAGGGCTAGAATAGAACTAAGGAAAAGACATCTGTCTATAGTGAGATATTGCCGAAAGCTCTAGTTTGAATATAAGCTCTATAAAGTTAAGTAAGACATATTACGACTTTTATCTTTAGATTAACATATTCTACTATTCTTTTCTACTATCGAGGTTCTTGACTCTACGTATTTAGACTCTTCTATTCCTTAGCCTACCAATCCCGTATCTATCTAACGAGAGTATATAGATCGTCGATATTCTTAAATATATTAGTAATAACTAAACTATTATTCGAGTGAAAACTTATAGACTTGTTCTCTCCTATAATACGATCTAGGGTGTTAATAAGTTTAGTATAATCCTCTAATCCTTATACGCAGACATAGGCAATCTAAAAACACCAAGCTAGATAAATACTACTATATAATAGACCTTCCGTTGGCAATTTATAAAGCCGAGAGATAAGTGAAGCGCAGGCTTGCTTGACGATAGGATACTCTAGGCCGTAGCTTCGGACTATTAGGCGAAGAGTCTCTAAAAAGAATAATGACGGTAGGGAACTATACCTAAAAAGCCGAACAAGGTAGTATACTCGCGTAGCCAATCTATACGTTTCCGTAGTGTTTAATATAACGAGTGTCGGCATATCATCTTCTGTTTAGTCCACCTATTAAAGGGATTCCTTAATTTATCGTAGAAGTAGTTTAGCGTTCCGTATATTAGGGTACTTAAGATATTAGTAAACAGCCTCTTGGCTATAGGGCATATACCTTCGCTTCCTATATGATTAAGTAGATAAAGTAAAGCATTATCCGTAACAGTCTTAAAGTACTGTTTACTTTAGTTAGTTGCTCTACTTTACCTAATCGTACCTAACTATAGTCAAAGTGTTAGAAAGCACGCTTCCCGCTCAACGGAAGAGCCGTCATTACTAATATAGTAACACTTGCTATAGCCAAGTTCGCTTCGACATCTGCTCTAGCTAGGTCCTATATTAGATAGAGGTACTTCGTCTAATAGTAAGGATATAACGACGGGTTAAGGGTTACTTAGTAGAGAAGAAGCGCTATAGCAATAGCTATAGAAGGGCCTACGTCTCCTCTTATAATTATATATCGGACTTCCTCCGTAGTTGCCGTAATATATTTATATTCGGCATATTCTATCTACTTCCTCTCGACACTCCCCTTAGAAAAGAATTCTTTATAGTAGGAAGCAGAAAGACTAAGCATTAGATTAATTATACGGCCGCTACTATATAGAGTCCGTAAGAAGTCGTTAAAGTATATATTGTGTTTAAGAACTGTCCGACTATTATAAAAGAGATTTAGGACTAGAACTAGTCAGCCCCGGCCTAGAGTAAAAGCATCTACTTATAGAAGTCAAAAAGCATATCTTAGATACGGTCTCCGAAATATCGCACTTAGACTACGTCTAGCTATTTTGTTTTGATTAGACTATTCGCGGCTAGCCTTAATAGTGTTCTTAAGTCAAGAGTTTTACTTGATAGCGTGTTACCTACTCGCTCGTGACTAAGCATCGATCGTCCAGGTCTATATATGTCGGTATCGCTAGTAACTGGCGTAAGCCAGGGGTTAGCGGCGGATCCGATTTAGGATTACTAGCCAGGTTAAAAAGAGAGAATACTTCGAAAATATACGCGGAGGGCTTATAGGATTTTGTCGCTTAGATTATTCTAGCCTTCTTCCTCGTATTTATTAATAAGGCCAAGGTCGTAAAGGAACCGAATCACCTTAATAAACATGTCCCCTTTGACTGGCATATACTACTCCTAGCTTTCTAAAGACTTAGATATCTTCCTAACAGTAGACAGTAGAACTTATATAAGGTCGCTAGGTTTCTTAGGAAAGAGAATTATATATCTAGAACATAAGGCTTATATAAATCTACGATATCTTCGACCGACTCTCGTCTAGCTTATTACTTTCTTCCGAATAGTATTAGGGTCATACGTACCTGATTTACAAATTATAGTAACGACGATAGCGACGCCACCACTTTTAGCCCTAGAATATCGCTACTTTATAGCGTCAAGCTCTAAGATAAGATCATAATATAGAGTTGTCAGAAATCTCTATAAGACGCTATTAAGTTTACGATGTGTTTCTATATTATACGTATATTCGTAGTGATCCGCCGGAGACTCAATTCGTAAAAGACTATAATAGTTTCGTTTAAGTGCCTCCGTAACACTCTCGGGGATACCGATGTCTTTAGATTCGATTGACCATAATAAACCGAGTTTAGATGTTCGGGAATTCCTGTCTTTAGGCGATAAATTCTTGCCCGGGGCGGCGGGTTAGGCTCGGATCCTAAATCCTCGTCATCGGATAATATATCCTCCTATAAGGCTATAATTTCAACACGGTTAGTATACCTCTCGGACAGCCTCGGGAGATGCCGTTGACGCTCCTTAATATACTACGCGCAGTTAGCCTCTAGAGTTCTCCTAATAAGCTAGGCGAAGTCACCTTGTCGTCAGTAAGCAATTCCTCTAAAGTATAGTGCTCTAACCGGGAGCGTATGTCCTCGCTAACTTATTGATCTATTATAGAGGTAAAGAGATAGATCAGGCTAGAGTCTGCCTTAGATCTATAAACAAAGAATCTCTTGTCTTAGACGCGAAACCTTAAGGCGACGGGCTTAGAGCCCGTAGAAAATAACAAATCGACCACTAATAGCCCCCGCGAAGCCACGTAGTTCAAGCCCTAGGCCGGCACATGTAGCATACTTCCGCCCTTATCAGATAGCGCAAAGTGCTCTATGCCACAGGTAAACTTAGGGCGTAGGGACGCGGGGAAGCGGGGACGTGGGGACGTAAAAGACCACCGCGTCCCTCTTAGGATACAGATTAGGTTAGCGTAGACGCCACGCAGGAGTTTATAAGCGGTATAAGCGCAGTTTAGGGCCATATAGGGCCAGCTAGTGGGAAACAGAGAACAAATTTCTTTCTTGAGCAACGCTAATAAGCTTAGAGCTGCGCGTAGATTACGCTAGCCAGCCCCTCTAAAAGTTTATCTTTTATAATAGCACTAATAGTTTTAGGTAATCGTTAGTGGTAAACCACTATCAAAATTGGCCGACTTTCCGTACGAGGATAGGATAGTTCGGTCGAAAGAGAAGGAAGGATCGGGTTTAAACGGTAAATCACTGTCTCCGGATAGTGTTTTCTCCTATAATAATAAAATTTTAGCAAGGTTGTTTTACGATCCCTTAGACAGCTTTAGGAGATACTATTAAAGCTCTGAAATATACTACACGCGGTTAACCTGCGGGGCTCTCCCGACAGCTTGAACAAAGTCACCTTGTCGTTAGTAAGCAATTCCTCTAAAGTGCAATACTCTAATTTGGAGCGTATTTCCTTACTAACTTCTACACCTATTACGGATTGCGGAAGTAAAGAGATAGATCAGGCTAGAGTCTGCCTTAGATATACGAACTACCTTTACAAAGCCACGTAGTCTCTAGGCTGGCATATGCCAGACATAGCACTTTTTCCGGCCTCCTAGCGATTATGCCCTATTCGTGCGATAAAGCCTGTTATAAATTTAGATACGTGAGACTCAGCTTAGGCGTCCACGCTAACCTAATCTATAATCTAAGAGGGACGCGCCCCTCTTAGATTCTAAATAGGGTTAACGCTAGGCGCACAAGATCATATTAAGGGAGCATTTTTACGTCGCTCGGAAAGTAAAATTTCAAAAACTCGATTTCCAATTAATTCGAATGACGATTAGGGTCCTGTGCAAACGGAGGCCTGTCATTTCAATTGCCCGCGGAACGCCTCTCGCTTGAACCCTGCCGGCGTCAGGTTTGGATGCTTTTACGAGGTAGCCACTATCTTGTTAGCGGATTTCTCGGATGATGGCTGATTCTGACTACTTGGTAGTGTGCTTTCTGTTAGAGCCATTGTTAACGCAGAAGATTGGCGGATAACTCTGATAAGATAAGATATATATAGAAGTGTGAAGCTTCCGAAGAAGATTGAAGAATTTGGAGGAGTGAGAAGGCGAATGATCAAATTTAAAGGGAAATTCGCACTTTTATATATATTCTTATGCTAGGAGGTCATATATTATCTTTCCTATAACAAACAGCGCATCGGCTCCGTATTCAGCCATCTTATTCGAAAATCATAGCCAGCGGCGCTAGGCTAGTGTAGGGAAGGCCCAAAACTTGCCCCTAGGAGAGTAAGACAATATACTTGTTAGAATACTCCATGCCACAGGTGATCGTACGGCCGGCGCTCACCCAATCTACAATACTAAGAGGGACGCGGCGGTCTTTTGCGTCCCCCACGTCCCCACTTCCCCGCGTCCCTGCGTCCCTGCGTCCCTGCGTCCCTACGTCCCTCTTAGATTGCGGATTGGGTTAGCGTGGACGCCACACACGCATAAAATTTTGTGAGTGCAGTTTGGGGGCCACACAAGGCCAGCCAATGGGAAACATACAGAACAATACAAAACAATTTCTTTGTTGAGCAATGCTAGTGAACAATCATTCGCCTTCAGACTGATCGCCAGTGCGTTATGCGGCGCCGGCCAGAAAGGGGATAATGGATCTAAAGACTTGGGACTCCTGGCGCTTCTGCTTAGCCATTATTAAAACACTACACTTTAAGCTCCTCTCGAGCTCTACATGTCTTTCCATATCGGTATCAACGGCAAGAGTATTTTTCAGCCCTGATCCGATTTGGGAGCCCAACGCTGTAGAAATAATGCCGGTTTCTGACCCTGGCTGCAGCGAGATGCACTGGCATCTTCACCTGAAAATCTGTGGGATTCAAGCCACATATTGAAGTGAATGATACACCGCAGGACTCCAGTGTTCTTTCTGATCGATAGGTGCTAGATAGATATCTTTGATTGAATAAGGCGGTTGGATGTGAAGCCGATACCATAGTTTGCAGGAAAAATACATGCAACCTCCTAGCATGAGAATGCATATAAAGGCGCGAATTTTCCCTTCAACTTTGATCATTCCTCGTCTCATTCCTCCCAATTCTTCAAGCTGCTTCTGAAGCTTCACACCTCTATACATCTTTATCCCACCAGAGCATCCGCCAATCCTCCGCGTTGACAATGGCTCCAACAGAAAACTCAACATCCGAGTCCGAAGGTGATGACAACAAATCTGAAGAGGTTCAGCCTGAGACAGACCCATCTACTGCTGAGCATCTTGAATCCACCGTTAGTGGATCGGATGAGCTCATAGACCCGTCTACGGAGGGGCATCTTCAAGGAGCAACCTAGGTAAGGGCTATCTACCAGCATATCCATATTCTCCTTAGGTAACAGTCGATGTAGATCGAGAGTTACAGCGCATGCTCTGGCCTCAAGGAGAGGCCTAGCCGCAGGAGTGGGAACAGCCCTTGAGTGAGATGGGCACCTGTGATCAGGCTTCATTGTTGATAATGGACCTTGGTTTTTATTATCTATGGTTTGGTTTGAATGTCCTTCAAATTGTGGATAATTCGAGCCTGAATTGCACATGGCTTAAAGTCTTCTGTCTTTATTTACGTGCACAAAACCAATACATCAGCCTGTGAATACTAAAAAAAAATATTTCTAAAACACGCGTGACTTTGACCTCAAGGAATTAACGCAAAACAAAGCAAGCTACCTCTAATGCATCATCTTCGCAGACGGAACGTATAAAAGTCTTTGCCACGAGATCCTCCCGTGAATAAAAATCCAGATGTTCACTCAAAAAATTCCAATTCAAAAAGACAAAAAGAAGAGAAGGGAAGCGAAACACAGTGTCGTCCATCTATGCGCCAACACCGACGATCAAGTTGCCCCTGCCATTACCACAGGTTTATTCTGGATGGACAGATGAAGTTGTTTGTTGTGTTGATTTGGCTTGAATAGTCTTTATGAGAGTGCCAACTTCCGTTCCGGGATTGGCTTCATTGCCGCTATTCGTAGGAGAAGTTGGGACGTTTTTGGTGTTGGCACTCTTCGACAAAATCTTGCCCAGTGTCTGCGCGAAGCCTGCAGGTTCTGGATCGAGGCTGTTGTAAGCCTGTGAGCTGTTGGGGGCGTGGAGTCAAGCTCTGCAGCCCTTTGCGTGGAATCCTTGAACCGCTTAGCGATGGCGTCGCACCATTCTATGAGAACTTGAGACCAGCTCTATGTAGGTCATCAGGCTTGTCCATGTACCACCATAATGCTTCCCTTCGGAGCCAGGTAGACAAGTTTTGTCGAACGACCTGGAGCTCTGGCTCCTGTTCCATTGTCTCGGACTTGTTATAGAAACATATAAACGTTTCTCCAATGTGTTTGTCCCCACTGCGACATCATCGCCTCACGGTCTCCATCGAGTTTGGGCCCAAAGAATCCGATGTATGCCGGACGTTACTTTAGGTCTGTATAATCGACTTTTGGTGACTTCCTCATCGTGGAAATGGCTCGTATTCGGGGCTTGGTGAACTTGTGGAGGTCTTGCAGCTATTTGGTAACCCTGCGCAGTGCCGCGCTGTATGAAGGTTTGTTGGCTAGCAATCTGAGGGAAATTGCTCTGGTTCGGGCAGATGTGCGAGTTCGGCTTCGTCGACTTGACTGCGAGTCTGAGGTCTCCTCTCACTACCGGATGGTCTCGTAATCTGTTCTCGATAGCGAGTCGTGATTGAGGTCCGATGGAATCTGCGAGCTTGATATTGTGACGATGAGGCTGTGAGCTAGGTGAGCGAGTTCGATAGTCGCAGAGTCGAACTGAGCTGGCATTGGGGTGCTTATGACAGCGGATTGGAGCGTCGATGGCTGGAGGCTTCCGTGTCTTTCCCATCGATACTCTTCGGCGCATGTATGCACTACCAGGCCGGATCTCCAAAGCGAGGTGGCCGGTTCCGGAAGGCGGATGGCTTTATGGAATGATGCCACGTTGACAGACGTCAGCGGGGTCGTGTTAGCGTCAATCTAATGTTGCCACGTGATCCTCTCAGCCGAGCTACCCCACCAAAGAAATTTGACTTGCAACGCAGAACATCACTTAATCAGCCTCGCGAGTTCAAGAAGTTCATATAGTACGTCTGGTAGCATTCTTAAAGGCTCTCGCAACCTTGGATAAATGGATATTAACTCGCGGCTACGCGTAGGTCGCCAACCTTCCTTGTCGACAACACTTGTGGTCAAGCGATCGGAATTCGAAGCACAAAAAGAGCACGTACAAGAACAACACTGCCATTCGATATCTAGCAACAGTATGGTAGACATTGTGGTCAAGGACCAGGCTATCCCCAAAGCGACTGCAAATGATGCCTGTGGAAGTCTGGACGAGGAGATCCGCCGTAAACGGAGAGAAGGAAAGCTAGAGGCGGGTATAGCGACAACAGTGTCGTTGGAATGGACTGGAGAAGCGATAGAGGCGCTTCGCGCCTATGAAAACGTCTTTAAAGCCGATGTGTGGACCCAGAATCCAACAGCCCAAGTTCAGAGAACTAATACTATTAGTTTGCGGGTGTCGCACCTGTCCAGAGTCTCCGCGACAAGCCACTTACAAGCAAATTGAATATCGGTTGTCCAATAGTATATTCGGACGTTTCGACTCCGCCCAAGCGGTACATCTCAGGAGTAGGGCTTGGCATCATGGGCATAATTGCACTTGGCACTCTTCATTTACCTAAGATCGGGGACAGTGAACCGCGTACAATAGAGTCTGGCTCGGTCGCGTACTATCGAGACTCGACCCTTATTGAATATCGGGAGTGCGAAGGACGAGGAATCTACTTCTATATTAGCTAGTATACAAATACCACCACGCAACTCTAACAGCTCACCACGTTCATGAATATATTGCGGGACCAACATGTCCTGTCCTCTGGTTCTGTTCAACAGTCAACTCCAACTGCCGTTGGATTGCTCGCCGGGTCTCATCCAGCCGAGGTTTGCTTGCGTTTGAGAGGTGTTCAGAAGATAGATCTGGTTTGGAGAGGTTGCTCCTTGAAAAACCCTCTCTGTAGACGGGTCTATGAGTGCATCCGATCCATAGACTGTCCACAGAAGATGCTCGTTAACAGATGGATTCGTTTCATAGTTAGACAACGCATCCATCGATTGATCATGGGTACTTTGAAGAGAATTGGCAATGTCGAGATCTGTGATGTTGCATGAATTGTTGATGGTGTAATCGAGGATGCTTCCTGCTGCAGGATCTGTAAACTCGTCTTGGTAGTTGACGAAGATGCTTGCTATTGCGGGATCTATGAGTCCGTCTGAACTATTGAAGGCATAATCAAGGTTGCCGATCGGATCTGTGAGATTCCTTGTCGTGTCGAAGGAGATGAGATGTGAGGAATTCCATATCGGCATTGACTCCACAGTGTTGTCAATTCCACTTGAAGTTGCTTGATCAATGCTGCCCGGCGAGAACTGATCTGACGAGGTTGCTGGGAAATCATGATCAGGACGTGAAGTAGATGCTCCTTGTTGATCAACACGCCGTTTCTTGTTAACACGCCGTCTCCTGTTAACATGCCGTCTCTTCTCTGTAGACACAAAGTCCTCGGGTCCGTCGCCGGTATGCGGTCCTTTGGATTGAAGGTAGGACCTCAATAATGTCATCACACTGGTCTCGGAGTGTTGAAGTTCCCAGGAGGAACACCCGTACGCCAAAAAACAGTCCCATATTGCACATGACGCGTCGGGGTCGTGCAACCTGGTCTGTTTATAGAATGCTGGAAGTCTGTCTTCTTTGTATTTAAAGACAAGAGTGATATCATCTAGCGTCATCACCCTTTCCCAACTGATCAAAATATAATATTAGCCATCGTCAGCAAAGTACGGCAAGATAACTTACGTGGTATATGGTCTGCCCGCATCGTCTAGGAGCAGTGCGGCTGGACCTCCTACTTCGAAGATTTGGGAAACGTTTCTGCTTTTCTTGATATCGTCATTTTCAGTCACAACGCCCAAGTGCTTCTCAATGATCTCTATTGCAGCAGACACCCGACTAACTCCTGTTGAGGTATATGCGTCGATGCCCTTCCACTGAGAGATGTGTTCCACTTCGTGAGCAAGGCAAAGCAGCCAAAGGCGACTGGCTTCCCAATCACTCTTCCGTATTTGCTGGCGGATTTGCTTCAGTCGACAAAGCCTATCGGCAAGTCTAGCCTCGAACGTCTTCGGTGTGGATTCAGCTTCACACCCCACTTCTGGTTCAGGCCCAAAGATGCGCGGCCATCGAGACCAAAAAGATCTGTCCAGTCCATTGGAAAGTTCTTTAGCTTTAGAAAAGCCCTGAACCACCTTGACTAGCCGCTTCACCCGCCTTTCGTTGGAACTTCCCAGCTTAGCCGTAAAGACTGCTTCAGGGCTTTCTGCTATAGGGCCAATCGTGTTTTGGCTTGATTGAAGGAAATCGGATGACGGTTGAGTCGATTGAGGATGAGATGATGAAGGAGTCGATAAATCGTAGATGTTATCGGCGGTTGAAGGTAGACTGGTCGAGGAGGGCGAAACTCTTGGTAGATGAGAACCCAGCGGCACACTTGACACCAACCCATGGAGGGCAAGGCTGGGAGATGATGGAGAGCCTTCTAATGCAGGAGCATTTAGAGACGAGGCTCTCGATTCAGAGCTCGCCAATTGACAAGTCGAGGCTGAGCAAGGCTTGAACTGTTGTGGTGCAAGGTAGGAGCAATCATCTGACGTGCCTTGCTCGATATGTGGACACAGAACCTGGGCGGTGATTAGCGAGTTGACGGTTGGAGAGTATCAACTTACCTTTGACGGAAAGATATGATTTGGAGGAGAATAATTCGAGTCCCAATTTCGGAATTTCTCGCCAGCGGCCTCTGTTGTCGGGTGAAATCTTGGGGGGCTGTCCATTTGGTTGCATCGTTGGGAGAAAACGCACAAACGATCCCTCCGATTTAAAGGGCAAAATTTGCCCTTCAAATCGCAGGGGTAAGCGAAGTCATGCAGAACGCCACGCGCCTTGTAATGCTACCTAGCAAATGAAACGGCATGAAACATCATTTAAATAAAAAGCACTTTGCATGGCATTCTTGTCTCAGGCGCACCAGCCGACGCCTCTATGTGGCCCAAGTCTTGCTTCCTCGAATCATCATACCTCCTTCCACGTCATTCGGTACATCCGGAGCCGTATCTCCAAGGTGGTTGCAGATTCGCCGAGTTTTCTATTTCCAATGGATTTCTACAGGCATGCTTTGGATCCTATTGCGGCGGCTGGAAGCCAGGATTGAGGTAGTTGTCGGGATTTGGGAGGGCAAAACGCTTGAGGCTCTGCAACGCCCGACTATTGTACAAAGGCATTGAATTTAATATGGCGAACCACTTTGCAAACTGTGGGTTCTTATTATAAAGTGTTCTATGGTACAAAACCTCGTTGATTGAAACGGAGCTGCCACGAGACTTGATGGAGTATACCGCGAATCCATCAATTAGCCCCGCACTATTGGCCGCCAACCCCCCATAATCAATACCAGTGCACCTCCCGATGCTGCTCTTACGCTTGCCTCCCTGTTCGCGGACAACCTCCCGCGCTCCCTTCCCCTTTCTCATGTCTGGATTCTGGCAATTTTCGTTTGATGGGGCATCCAACATGGAAACATGGCTGGTGGACGACAATCACCACATACTTTGTCCAGTCTAGAAGTGGTGAGTGGTTGGTTATTGGGCCAGGGTAGTAAAACGTACTGGAATTCAATTGCGACAACTGAAGGAGGACAGCGTTTGCGAGTATCCTCAAATTCGGTACACCACGCTCGAACCGTATAACGGACATGCCCGCATCGAAATTCAACTTGAGTGTAATCACACATGGTGAGATGCGTTCTTCGCTGGAGAGAGTAAGAGGAAGAGAGTGCGAGATGACAAAATGTGTTTTGAGCAAAGGCACTCGAAGGGCTTTTATGTATCACAGATGTTTCTGCTTTAGACTGCTATATAGATCTGCCGGCTGACATTGTGCCCAGATCTAATCCTCCCGTTCCCCCCACCCACCATCAGTGCGGAACATGAACCTCGCCGGAAGCAGCGCATATCAGGCCATCTGATCACGGCTTCGAAATCTTGGAGCAAAAGCAGATCTCACTCTGCACGAGAATCAGCGCATGGTGTGCACGTTCAGGGACTTCAAGATGAAGGTGAACCATCCCTTCCTTGTTCACAGATCTCTGGATGCTCATAATAACTACAGGCCGCCAAGCTACCATCAGAATCACGACGTTGCTTGTGCAGCACTCCAGGAAACTATTAGCGCTTGTCATATTGCCGCACCTCATAGTGGATCCTTCGATTAATTTGTCACACGTCGCTCGATCGCTCCTCTATAGGATCGTTTCCGAATTTACAGAGCGCTCTTCCTGAGTTCTACCGCTGGGTGGCTCACTCGGTGCATGAAAGAAGGCATTTGGGGTTGGGACGTCAATACTTGAGAAAAGGTTCTCTCGCTACATACCTGACACTGCGAGATTGAGACTCATTAAGCATGAGCTTGGACGTACAAACGAACAGCCAAGCTTTATTGCTCACGACTCGTACCGAAAGATGGAAACGCGGCAAGGGAATTGCTCCTTCCTGTTACGATAATACTGTGACAATTTCGCATTGGTGTTTTGGAGAATGATAGGATACATGGTGTCCCGGAAAAGTACTTGCTGTATGTTGTTGATGTTATCAACTACAATATCCGCGTTTTCCTACGGACGTTCCCATGATGATAATGAATAACTCGATTGGTTCTGGCAGTTGAAAGGGGCGGAGCTGGGGTGAGGCGTCCACCACCTTTCAATGAGTGGGATTTATTTAGTATCTTTTGTGGTTAGATGAAATCGGCAAACACCAGCCTTATTGAGGAAGAACGATTTGCTGGGGGAGGGGGCGGGAAATCCGGTTGATTGGGATAAGGCAGCAGGTGAGGCGTGATGCCTTGCAGCACGCTTACCAGTGAATGGCTTCGGGCATCAAGCTTGGGAGCTCGATTGGGAGACGTGATCGAGGATGTTTCTACGGGCGGGCATAGTGTTTATGTTAGTCACAATGAGGGTTGTGGGTGGCTGAAAATACGCTTGACTCGGCAGCCTCTGTGAGGCACCTTCAAGCCATAGAAATCCTGGATTGGCACCCTCGTGGTTTTGACCGCTGGTTCGTCGGCCTGGTGGCCTGAGCTAGCAAACTAGGGTCTCCCGGGAATCAGACTCATGATTTCATACACCGTAGATCGTTCCTGTTCATGTTCATGTTCATGCATGAGTTCGTGGCCACTTCTTAGCGCTGTCACGATACGCGAGTTGTGGAGAGGGCTTCTTTGAAGCTCCGAAACATGAACCGTTCTTTTCGTTCTGAGCAAACTTGAGTGAATATTGCTTTCTCATCTCATGTTAATTATTTTTATCTTATACAAAACAGATGCTCTACCCTCGTTCAACTCGACAAGCCTAGTGAGTACAGCCAAAGATCTCAAAATTCTATCCTTAAAATCCATCGCATCTAGTCTATCAATTTTAGCCATATCAGTAGCTCCATACAGTTACTATGGATATATCCCTCCTCCTTAAGGCCCAGACTCAAATGAGTCCGCGTCGCCTACACATAACCACCACACCAGATATACCTCGGTCACATCAACAGAACAATCGGCGGAGCTTCCTTCAGATGCCCTCGCCAGCAGTGGCGCCGGCGGCAAGCGCAGTATGCCTGCCCATCCAGCGGAATCTCCTGCTAAAAAGCAAAGCAAGTGGTCGGCAGAAGAAGATGCTCTGATCATCGATCTGAGAGGAGGCGGGATGAAGTGGGAAGATATCTCTAAGAGACTCCCAGGACGCAGTGCTATCAGTTGCCGGCTGCATTATCAGAATTACCTGGAGAGAAGAAGCGAATGGAATGAAGAACGGAAGAACAAACTTGCAAGACTCTACGAGAAGTAATACCCCTATAGAGCTACTTCTCAATACTGTCCAAGCGAAAACTAACTTAGTGATTCAGATTTAAGCCAGAAATGTGGTCAAAGGTTGCGGAAGAATTGGGTGTTCCGTGTCGAGCAGCAGAGGCTATGCACTGGCAACTTGGTGAAGCAGATATGGCAAGCCGAGCTGGCGTCGTTCCATTCTCTCTGTCCGGTATCACGGCAGACGTACCGTCCTGTGCTATGAGTGGCCGCCCGTCATCTGGCTCAAGCTTTAGTAGACCAGCAACTGCTCACAGCGCTCCTAGCAGCACGAAAAGAATAGGAGGAGGCTCACCCCGGACCATTGCCGCCCGAGTAGTGTCCCGCTAGCAAGTCTGGGTGATGGTCCAGCTTTGGCCGGTGTTGTTGGAGATGGAATGGCTATGGGTACGGCAAGATTACAAGTGTATTTAAGAACACACCTAAATCAACTTCAGCCTCCAGATCTCCAAGTTCAACTTCTGTCACACTCATTCTCCTCCAGTTTTTGTTGCACGTCGAAATGTATTGACCGATCACGGGTTCTGTGAAGTGCATGACATCCGTGACGATCTATATACTCATTAGTCTTTGAAGACCCCCGATCGGCAACGTTTCATTCTGTTATTGCCCTTGCCATATGCTCTTCAATAACTTGGTTACAAACTCAGACTTCCAGCAGCAAATGAGACGCTCACCCTTTCACAGTGGTTGATAGAATGCCCGAATCCGCCCGATATGTGGAGCCTAAGCCGCACCATATGCGTTGGGCCTCAACATGGTTTATGTTGCCCTTTCAATGAGTATCATGCATCGTCGCTATTGTGGTTGCGCCCGCTGAAGGAGGCTGTAAACCTGCGCGCTTCCCACACCAGCGTCACAAGAGAGGCGCAGTGGATTCATATGGGATTCTGGAGAACTGTTTACTGAGGCTGAGTGCACGAGTAGGGCGTTGGAAGTACAGCATGGCCTCACTGAGCGACTTTACTTCAAACCTAGATCCACGTGAAGTCCCATGAGTCGCCGGCCATTCTCTCGATTTGCATTCCATCCTCTAAAATAATGTCAAAACTTATTATTCAGCCCCGCTCAAGGCTACAGCATCAGCCCCAGAATTATGCCCAGGCACTCTTCCTCCGCCGCTGGAGACATCAATGAAGCTACATATATCAGTTGCCTTCGTCCACGTCCAGGTTGTTTCATGACTCTTCACCTTACACTCTTTCTTTGAGATGGAGAATTTGGTACAAACGCCTGCAGCTTTCAATATTAGTTCTATGCAACTCATGGGCTACTGGATTCCGTCGGAGAATGGGCCACCATCCAGCTCAGCAATTATGCAACAGCGGCCAAAACATGTGGGACAACCACTGAATACAACATCTATGCACTTCCGAGCTCAAAGCACGAACTATAACAACCACCGTATCTCCACTGGTTCGTCCCTTGTTCAATATCAACGGATGGCCTCACAACAGTCTTTCTCACATCCAACCCGACAACACTATTCTAGTCTTTCATCGATACCACAACCTAAAACATACCCTGCGTCTTCGAATCTCATCTCTCCCCTGACAACATCAAATTTAGGACAACAAAACAATCGGCCATTCAAATGTGATCAATGCCCACAATCCTTTAATCGCAACCACGATCTCAACCGACATAAACGGATCCACTTGGCACTGAAGCCTTTCCCCTGCGGGTATTGCGAGAAGAGCTTTTCGCGGAAAGATGCATTAAAGGCTCGTTCTTTATTCGATTTGATTCGCAGATTGGATGCTGACAGAACGAACAGAGACATGTTCTCGTGAAAGGGTGCGGAAAGACTGCCGCAAAAGGCGCGTCGAATACGAATGTAAATGAACAGACTGCAATCGATAAATCGGAGGCGATCGTCAATTTGACAGAGGGTAAATCGCAGATGGAGGAGTTTCGTGGGTAGGCGCAAGTGGTGTGGTGTGCGTTACCATAGTGGACGGACGGCAAGGAGGGGGTCCTTGGGAGTTGTACCGTTATTGAAGATAGAGATCAGAGGAGCTCCCTGATCAGTGAATTTGCCATGGATTTGGAATTAGTCCCCATTTTCTTCTTTGGCTTTTTGTCATCTCCTTAAGGTCTGTTAGAGAGCTTTACAGAAATCCGTTGTGGAATGCTTGCCTTGATTATACGATGCCATATACAATCCAACCATCAGTAAATAGGGCCGACATTACCTTCCCGGATAGGTCCTTGAAAACTCCCCTCAAGAGATCAACCGAGCCATAAAATCATCCACCAGATGTTGCCCTGGCACCATCAGCATCTCACGAGCTTGCAGGGCAGGCAGTATCCTTTCGGTGCCTTCCGTTCTGGACATGATGTCGCTGATCACTGATCTAGGTTGAGGAGCGGAAGTGGCTTGGTTGTTGGTGTGGCATTGTCCGTCGACATGGGGTTCCATAGGCGTAAGGGCAGGTGTTTGTTGAAGAGACAGGCTAAGGATCTCAGGCAAGTCGTAGCCATCACCACAAGGGTAGATATGAAGGGAGTGCATTGAAGTGGCCAGAGTAGCGTGCTCTGGTGTTGGTAACAGTAAGTCGTGAGAGAAAGTTGGTGAAGACAGAGAAGTGGAGTTTGTTGAGTTAGATCGCGAATGCTTATCATTTCGATTTGAGTATCGATCGTCTTCGTTGTGAGAGTGCGAGCGCGACACAGTGTGGTTGGAGAGGGAGGGGAAGTTGCTCCAGCTATGACGTCTATTCGATGGGACGATGGTCGAGCATAAAGCGTCGGAGTGAGGGAAGACGGTTGGTGAACCGATAGCAGAGGCAAGTGCTGAATGTGACATGTTCTTATTTGGTGGAGGTATGACGAACAAAACTTCTTGTAAATTCTGAGAAGCCTGTTCAGCTCGATGTGTACTTTTCCTTTTTCTTGAATTGGCTTTGTTGTGTATCCTCGAGTGTCGAGTCAACTCATCAGATCGTGCGAATCGCTTCGCGCAGCCGGGAAAAAGGCAAGCAAGCGGTTTCTCTCCAGTGTGTGTTCGAATATGTCTTGTTTGATGTTCGTGACGATTAAAAGCCTTTTCGCACAAAGGGCATTTGAATTGTCGTTCCTGAGTGACGGCCGCCATTTCTGCTTCTTATTTCTCTTGTTGCGGGAGCAGGAACCAATTCATTCCACGGTCGAGGGTTGACTGGGCCGGTGGTTGGGGCATGAGTGAGTACACGAGAGAGTGCTTTCTGAAAAGTTGCGGTTCTCTCGGGGTTCAATTCAATCCAGGAATGGCGTACGTCGGCCAATGGAACACGACCATCGGCACGGTTCCCCGGATCTTTACCGCTCTGACAAGGAAAGGGAATCTGATGGCAAGATGCGAAAAAAGAAAAAGATTTTAGATAAAAATATGAAGCCTGCTGTATGGTTTCAGTGGCCCCCTGCGATT
>JAAMPI010000002.1:0-140932 GCA_013054445.1 Cudoniella acicularis | reverse complement strand
AATACCAATTTACCTATTCTTCACGTCCCCGCGCGACGAAAATCCTGTATCTTGCGACAATTGCTCATTGCTGAAGTCCGTCATGGCGACAGGAAAGACCTACGAAGAGTCCGCCGAGAATAATGACCATCTCATTCGATCGAGTGATAGTCAACACCCCGCCAACCTCATTCCAGAGCTCTGCAGAAAGTTTTGGACGTTGGGTTGGGTGACCGGGACTGGTGGAGGAACAAGCATCCGCGACAAGTACGTTTCCTGGTGGAATTTGTGCCGTTTGCATTAACTGATTATCCCTCAGTGATCTGGTTTACCTTGCGCCCTCAGGTGTGCAGAAAGAGCTCATGAAATCAGAGGATATTTACGTCCTTGCCCTCTCTCAACAGACCGATCCCAAGAAACGTATCTATCTTCGCTCTCCACCATCTCTAAAGCCATCCCAATGCACACCTCTTTTCATCGCAGCTTTCACAAAGAGAAACGCCGGTTGCTGCATTCACACACACTCCCAGTGGGCCGTCTTGATCACCCTGCTTCTCGAACAGCTACCTTCGAACGCGACTCTTTTCGAGATCAACAATATAGAACAAATCAAAGGTTTTGGGAGAGGCTATCAGAAGCAGGGCAATCTAGGCTACCACGATACTCTGAGAATACCAGTTATCGAGAATACTCCACACGAAGAAGACCTCACGGAGAGCTTAGAGGAAGCTATGGACAAATATCCAGACACATACGCAGTCCTCGTTAGGCGTCATGGAATCTACGTGTGGGGAGAGACCGTGCACAAGGCAAAGACCCAGTGCGAAAGGTGAGTTTGATCATCTGATATGCATTTATAATTGCTGACAATTTTCTAGCCTGGACTACCTCTTCCAATTGGCTATTGAGATGAAAAAGTTGGGTCTATCGTGGCTGAGTGATATCGCCTGAGCATAGAAAGTTCAATGGCTCGATCGGTACCGATTTTCTTAATGACAAAAAGAAAAGTAACTGCGTACGGATCCAGCAACCTAATTCCTATCCCCCATCCCTTCGCTCTTGCGTGCTTTGGCAAAGACAAGTGTGTCGCAATGAATTGAAGAAAAGTCTCCATCATAGCCAAGTGAAGAGATAATCTGGTAGAATGCCATATTTCCAAATTGACGGCGACACCTTCATTTGCATTGTACAATCTACGAAGAATCATCGAGGCCTGTAACCAAGGTGTGGTAACGTAGAAACATTTCATGATTTGTGCTCTTCCCAAGTTCCATGAAATCACGTCCTCCACAACCACTTCCGTTATTATGTTCGAAGTTTATTGCTGATCACCATAGTACGCACGAGAAAGGACATCAACCCTTCGCAGACTCAATTTGCGGCTGTTTCTTTACTCCAATTTTGTAGCATGCCTTGAATGCGGCCATTATTTGGGACAGGTTGAGTTAATACGAGTTTCTTTTTGAAAGGCTCTTCATCAACCTTCGCACACCGAAAATCGTTGTGGAAATGGTTTCATAAAGTGGTGTGGTATTATTAAATAGTTTTCAAGTTACTTTTGAAGTTTTGCATGCGCGCTTTGCTTTCTCTTATTCAAAATGGTGGATGGTGAACATCTTGATCATCGTTTTCAGTCTTTCCAACCTCGTCTCTTGCCAATAGCCTTGACGACATACACAAGGCCTAAGAGAATTGGAACCTCAATCAGAGGCCCAACAGTCGCAGCCAAAGCTTGGTCACTGTTTGCTCCATAAGTAGCAACTGCTACAGCAATAGCAAGCTCAAAGTTGTTGCTTGCAGCGGTGAAGCTCTGCGTTGCTGCTAGTTTATATCCGAAGCCCATCTTATAGGTGACAAGCAGGGTCAGGAAGAAAATAATCCCGAAGTATACAACCAAAGGTGCGGCAACACGGACAACGGAAATGATCTGGTGGATGACTTGACGGCCTTGCGATGCAAAGAGAATGAGGATGGTGAATAACAGACCAATCAAGGACCACGGAGCCGCGAGCTTGATGAAGACATCGTTGTACCATTTGTCGCTTGTGATATTTCTGAGGGAGAATCGTGTCACAATGGCTGCGCCAAGTGGAATTCCGAGGAAGACAGCGACGCTCTTAGCGACTGTTGAGTACGAGACATCCAAGGTCCCTTCTGCGTGACTGATAACCTTGATGAAGAGGAGGGCGAGTGGCGCAAAGAACACCATTTGGAGGATCGAGTTGACAGCCACAAGTATAGCACAGTATTCGCTGTCTCCTCCGGCCAGTCCCGTCCAGATGAGAACCTGCGTTCGATCAGCAAGATTCACCCATCAAGAACTTGGGTTCTATTCGCGTACCATGGCAATACACCTCGCAATCCCCACAAGAATAAGACCTTCCCGCAGCGCTGGCTTGTCAGGAAGGAAAGCCCATGCCAAGGCCAGCTAGCAATATATCAGTTCTATTTCCCCGAGAACAAGAGACAGGAAGGAGCCTCACCATCACCAGCGGGGCCACAACCCAGTTCATCACGATACTGAAAATAATCTGTGTCCAGATCTCCTTCTTTTGAAACACCAGATGCAGCGTCTCATACTTGACTTTGCACAGAATCGGGTACATCATCACTAGCAAGCCGACAGCTATTCGCACAAGCCACTCATTAGCACACATCTTCTCAAACGAGACTTACAACCAAATATGATTTATAGAAATGAGAGAGGACAAACCAATCGGCACGCTCACTCCAACAAACTTCCCCTTTTGCAAAGCAGGCTCGGTGTTAGGCACAAAATTCCCCAAGATAATCCCTATAGCCATAGCGAGGAAAATCCACAAGGCAAGATACCGATCCAACAATCCTAAAGCTTTGAATGCTGATTCCTTGGCATTGCTGTTTACTGGATCGATGTTTCCATTCGTGTCTATATCTTGGGAGTGGAGCTGCTTTTCCATATCTGTAGAGGATGCTGGTGTTGAATCGTGGACATCGTTGATATCCTGAGATATTGGGACGGCGCCTTCCTTGGACATTTTCGTTTGTCCTTTCTTTTTCTTCCGCGTTTCTCTTGCCAAGTGATTAAATCCAAGAATGAAGAAGCGAAAATGGTATCAAAAGTACTTCAGAATGTTAACAAGTGCAGAGAAATAAATTCACATATGCCACAGAAAGAGCAGTCTTATAAGTGACATCCAGATGTTTGGGCATATCCTTCACTCTCAGTGATTCGAGTGGCACACAGCCAATGAGGAACAGGCAGTGACATTCTTATTAGCGTGGTACTAGCGGCCGCACTTGGGACCCCCTTTTTTGCCGGGCCATGACGAGCCGAGCTCGATGACCTTCTTTCTATCTTACAGTACTGTGGTTACCACGGTGCACGGCTTATAAACGCTATTGTTGATTTTGAGAAAAGAGGTTGGATGCCTGTTGATATGTGCGCCCGGTGACAAATCCAGTTTTAGATTTGTAATTTTTGGAGGCAAAAATTTATTTTGAGATGAAGTACTACTCGATCGAATATAGTAAGGATTTACCGGGCAATAGCAATGTTTACCCTGGAGAAGATAAGTGCATGCTATTTTATCCGAGAGCAACCTTGTAATACCTTTTCGTAAAAGTTAGTTGCGGCAATTTCTTTTCATATTCCTTCTCCTTCTCTTGGCTCTTCTGTATCTAAACCCACTTAGATCTTAGCATACAGGTATCTTCGGCAATGTTAAGGCAAATGAAGCTCACTTAAAGACTTGGAACGAGATTGGAATACCGTGGGACCAACGAAGAAGTTAGAGAAAGGTCTTATAAAGGTCCGTAATATTCTAGCAGTGCCAAACACCTCGGTTAAACTTTATGTAAGATCTATCACTTCCACGCCAAAGCCTAGTGGCAGCATACTCAGATATATATCTCGCCAAAAGCTCCATCGCTATGCATCAATTGATTAAAATCACACATCACTCATCGCTATCATCCTCTTCCACAACTCTTCTTCTTTTCGCCCTTTTGTCTATCCTAGAAATGCGTTCCTCGTCTGTACTGAGCTCGAAGACTTCGGGCACACGCTTCGATGGCACTCCTGCTAAATCCGCTATATCCGGCAAGTCATCACTGCTCTCTTGCGCGATACTCGACGAATCGAATGATTTCTTTCGTTTTGGGTCGATTCGTGGCGGCGGGCTCAATGACCGAGTCAAGACAGGTCCTCGAATGCTGGATGTTCCTTCGTCCCCTGCTATAAAATCTTGCAAGCTCCCCTCAGACTCACTATCTTCTGATGCCTCTTCACTATTGGCGAGATCGTTTCCCTCGCCCTCGCTGTCCGGCGAAACAGCGGAAGATAGACCAGGGCGACCTCGCGGTGACAATTCAACACTCTCAGCATCAGAGAGAACCAGAGAGGCTTTTTTGGCCCTTTTCGGTTTGGGCACAGTTGGTTTCTTAGACTTTGCAGCGTTTTTCACCGCCTTTATACCATCATTGATCAGAGGTGGCTGTCTGAAAAACTCTCGCGATGGCTCAGTGTTTCCAAAAGGCATCACAAAGCGGTCTTCCTTCCGCTGAGACTTCGCTAGAATCTTGAAAAGCTTAACACATCTGGTCGTGTACTGGCCATGCGGTATTTTGACGGTGTGTGACAAGGATCGTTGCGCAACTGGTTGAGATGTCATTTCAGGCATGCTCACTTCCTGCATCTCATTGCCCACAACGTTTTGATAAAGTCGCTCTAGGCGTCCTGTTTCTTCTGGGCTGAGCAGTACTGTGTGCAGAGAAGGAACTGGAGCTACTTCAGGCTGCTTGGCTTTACTCTCTTTGATTATTGCACCAAAACTTGTAAGGTCTTTCGTTCCATCTCCTGATAATTTTGAGGCTTTGCAGAATCCGGTCTCAACACCATCAGGCATGTGAAACTTTTTTGGTGGCATCTTTTTAGTCGTGCGACGTCTTTTCGGCAATGGTAGAGAAGGGTCCTGTGTATTTTCTATAGGAATTTCGATTAATCGTTTGTCAACGACTGGATTGATATCCCTTGGAATTATTCGAACGGAGAGGTCATGTCGAAAGTTGAACCGGGCCCCTGAACTGATCATTTTCTGCATTTCCTCGTAGTTGTCTTTTGCTTTTGTAAAAGAATCCTGCTCCTTTCCTCGCATTAAAAGTAGGACGATATTTCCAGCCCGTTTTCTTCCTGTTCGACCCATCCGTTGTAGCATTCGAATTGGCGATGCGGAGGCATCGTAACATACGATGAGATCAACTTGGCCGATATCCAAGCCTTCTTCACCAATTGATGTAGCAACAATGACGTTGAACTTTCCACTCTTGAAACCCTTGATAGTCTCGAGTTGCTTCCCTTGATTCATGCCCTCTGAACGCTTTGAATCAGCTTGCCCAACGAATACTGATGCTCGAACCATAGGCCCATGTCGGTTTAACACTCGACAAATATCTTCAGCACTGTCTCGATATTCCGCAAAGACGATAACTCGAGTGCTCGACGGCGGAGCATCAGCACCCAATCGTCCTTCACCTGCGTCCATAAAATGGTTGAGGATCGTGTCGCAAAGATAGGTGAGTTTCGGGTGTCCGACGAAATCATCTTTATTTATCCACGCTTGCATCCTATCCATCATCTTTTTGAAGTCCGGATTATCGACAATCTGTTTACGATATTTCCCTCCCTTGTATCCATCTTCAACACCTTGTCGAAACTCTTTGATAGAGGAGAAAAATGGGCCGATACCGTGAAAATTAAGTAGCTTAATACCGTGAGCAACACTCGCAAGAATCGTAAACAATCCATTCATCATTCCTTTCATTGGTAAACTGGCCCGCCTACCTGCATCCGACGCGAACCAGGCCTTCTTAGCCTGTAATAAGCCGAAAGGGGTAAGTGCCATCGGATCTTTCGTCCAATAGGCATTCTGGGCACAGAGCTGGTTGACTAATGGTTGAAGAGCTTTTGCAAAGAGCTCCTTTATCATTATCATATCATCGGATGGATCGAGAACAATCTGGTCGATATTTCGCCGATGGACGTATTGTTGAATGTCGATAGATTCCTCAGTCCGAATTTCAACCTTGGATATCTCAAGCCCATCGACAACTTCTTGGACCGCCTCTACATTTGCACCAGGTGTTGCAGTTAGGGCAAGTACTCGGAAGCTTGTGTTAAATCTGCGTATGAACTTAACCACCTTGACATAAGCGTAATTGCCGGTTGCTCGGTGTGCTTCATCAACCACAAGGAGTACAACCTTTTTAGGATCTGCGATGCCATGGCTGAGATCGTTCTCCAGTGTTTGCGGGGTCATGAAGAAGACTCGTTTCTCTGCCCACTCTTCCGCCCTCAAAGCGGGTGCTTGTTCACCAGTGAGCATCGTGGTCTGTGATTTCGGTATTCCAACAGTATTGAAACATGCCTCTGCTTGTTGAGCCACGAGTGGTTTTGTAGGAGCTACAAACACTATTTGAGCATCTTTGGTCCATCGGAAATAGTTGAGCATGATAGTAGCGGCAATAAATGTTTTCCCAAGACCAGTGGGAAGAGCAACCAGAAGATTGTTGAAGAGACCGTTCCTAACAATGCTAAATTGATAGTCTCGTATAGTCCCAAGATTAGTCGGGTATACCCACGTCTCTAATTCCTCTTGGTTTAGGACGTGATGTGTGGGAGCTTCTGGAGGCAAATCCACAATGAAGTTGTGAACTTTTTTTGCTTGTGACGCTGAGACTTCCTGTTGAGCACGACCACCAAATAGGGTGGTTTGACGGAGCCCATTTTGGGGCGCCACAAGTCGTTGTCGAGGCATTAAACTTGCTTGGGTATTACGAACAGGAGATGATCCAATCATGATCGTCCCTCTTGCTCCGTTGTTCTCTGGTGATGAGAAAGTATCCGATGGCAGATCCTCCAATTCCCTGGCAAAATCATTGTTTTCAGCAGGTTTGCTTGCTCGCTGATTAGATGCCGTCGGTGTAGCTATGGATCTTCGAGCCGCTGAAAATAAGGGAGGTTTTGGAGGCCGTGGAGTTGTTGGGGAGTCTGGCCGAGGTTTCCTATAGATGGGCCCTCGAATTCTGTACGGACTTGAATCCGGATGTGCGTCGGCCTGAGTAGCTCCCAGAATCACTGCTCGTGGGACTTCGTCGGCGCCGATGTGTATCTTGTACTTTTTCTTTTTTGAACTCGCGTTCTCCTCCTCATCGCCACCACTACCACTGCACTCCATAGAGTTTCGGGATGAGCGGCGGCGCGCTGTATCATCGTCAGTCCCATAACTGAGCCTCCGTCTCTTATTTGGATGATGCTCCGGTGACCGCGAAAGTGGCGGGAGAGTCTGTGATGCCTGGCTGAAGGCTTCAATAAGGTCCTCATCTGCAATGTCTCCATATTCGTCTTCATCGTCCATGTTGATCGATCGTTATGTCTGAGACACGCATTTCTCGAGGTTGGATCGACGCGTTTGAATCGATGCAACGCGTTCATCACGTGATATACCACATCGCTCCTGCCTCCCAATCAAGAAGCCATTACTTGAGTAAAGGTACGGAGGTACACTTGAGGCAGAACCACTTTTGTATGCTATGAGATTTAGAGTAAAATACTTCATTTCATCGTCCACGCTATGATATTCTCTACTTTTTTTTTTATTTCTATTTTGGAAGTTCTAGCTAAATGGCCACAGAAGACAAGGACCTTGCCTTTCCTCTGAATTGTATGATCCAGAAACTCCAGACCTGTGGTCGAGGCAGAATTCCGATTCGAATTAAAACCCACGCCTAGGCCTCTTGACAATTGGCTTCCTCACAGCACCGTGGGCGGCCATTTTCTTCACAGCCGATACAACAGGCTGTTTGATAGTCTTGAGACTCTCATTTTCCAACCTCTGCTCTTCGCGCAGCTTATCCTTGGCCATCTTTGCCTCAATTTCCATCTTCTTGTTAAATTCAACCTCAGTTACCCTCTTTTCTCGAGCAGAGTAGCCTTTCTCTTTGATTGAATAAAAGACTCCGCCCAAGTCGGCGAGCCAATGAGGATCAACAGATGTCACTGTTGACATGTATTCTTTTGATGTAAGAATCAGTTCGTGATAAACAACATAATCCGGGAGATAACCCAGTCCATAAAGTGCGCTGGTAGGATGTAACTGGACGGTTACGCTTGTTCTCAGATTCACGTATTCCCCAATACCTTTGACCTTTGCTGCCTGGTGATAATATCCTGAGCATATGCACTTTCGAATAATGTCCCAGTCAGTTCCACAACTGATCATAGCCATCCTCTGCATCTTCATAATGTCCAAAAGCTGTTCTCTAATCTCCTTTGCACGACGTAAGGACTTTGGATGAAGGAAATGACGGGTACACCAGGCATCGGAATACCCATTTGATTTCCATTGCGAATAGACGTGAAGATATGTTAGGTGGTCGGATTCTGGAACGAAGAACTTTTCGCGAGCGGCATCAGATTCATCCTGGCGTTCCTTTGGTCGGTAGAAAACGCTAGGAACGGAGAGCATAGACACAATTGTAAGCATCTCCTCACTACACTCGTATTCTTCGGAGGTTATTAGGAGCTTAGCCAAAGAGGGATCCATGGGGAATGCAGTCATTTTCTTTCCGACCTCTGTGAGATCGCCAATGTTGTTGAGCGCCCCTAGTGCCCAAAGGTCGAACAGGGATGTCGTGATAGTATCTTGGGGGGGAGGGTCCATAAAATCGAAGTCAAGTAAGTCTTTGACTCCGAGAGATTTCAGGAGCAGAACAGTGTTGCTGAGATTGGTGCGTTGAATCTCAGGAATGGTTTGGATGTATAATTCGTCTTTGAAGGCAGCTTCCGTAAAGAGATGATAGGCCTTTCCAGGCCCAGTACGACCGGCTCGACCGGCTCGCTGTGATGCATTTGCTTGTGATATTGGTGTTATCTGAAGGGTATCCATTCCCATTCTTGGATTATATACTTTGAGTTTAGAATACCCGGCGTCTACCACATACATGATACCATCGACAGTTAGACTTGTCTCGGCGATGTTTGTGGCAACAATAACTTTCCTTACACCAGGTGCAGCTTTGTCGAAAATCTTTGCTTGCAAATCTGCAGGCATCTGACTGTAAATCGGAAGAATACTAAGTTTGGGAGGGTCATTTAGGGCGTTGAGGCGCTCTTGAATTAATTCGCAGGTCACTTCGATGTCTTCTTGGCCAGTCATGAAGACCAAAATGTCGCCAGCGCCCATTGAGACATGAATTGCCAAGACCTGTTGAACAGCTTGATCAACATAGTCTTCGACAGGTGAGCGATGAAACATAACATCCACGGGAAATGTTCGTCCAGGGATGAAGAATTCAGGTGCTCCCCCATAGAAATCCGAAAAGCGCTTCGAGTTCATGGTCGCAGAGGTGACGATAAGTTTGAGATCGCGTCGACGTGAGAGGACCTTCTTAAATAAACCCATGAGAACATCTGTATTTAGCGCTCTTTCATGGGCTTCGTCCATAATAACACAAGAGTAGCGATCCAGATCCGGTTCATTCAAGGACTCTCTAAGAAGAACGCCATCAGTCATGTACTTGATACAAGTCTCTTTGCTAGTGCAGTCTTCGAAACGAATTGCATAGCCCACGGTGCTACCAAGCCTGCATTCCATTTCTTCACTGACACGCTTGGCCACGCTCATTGCGGCGACTCGCCGGGGCTGTGTGCATCCTATCATGCCTAGTTTGGCGTATCCATCTTCATAGAGAAATTGCGTAAGTTGGGTCGTCTTGCCTGACCCAGTCTCACCAACGACGATGACTACTTGGTTATCCCGAATAACTCTCAGAAGATCCTCGCGCACCGCAAAAGCTGGCAGGTATTCTCTTTGCTCCTTCAGAGATTTATTCTGGCTGAAATTGCTTGCGCCTTCATTTTTCTTCATGTGTTGCGCAAACTTGCTGCTGCCCTGGGCCTCTTCTTCCCCAGGTACTGGGGCAGCACTGTCTCCTTCATCCTCTTTAACCCCTATTAAATTGCCAAGAGCTGTGCCAGCCATATTCGTAGCTTCTTGTGCCTGCTTTTGTCTCTCCTTTTGTTGTCGCTTCTCCTTCACAACCTTGCTACCCTTCCGACTGAATACGGCCATATCACTTTGATAATCTCGTACCGCTGGAACAGGCTCGAGCTGTTTAGAGAAAACCGTTCTCCCATCCAGAAAAGGTGGCTTAAGATCGTGGACGAGGAGATGTACTCTCGTTGCCTCCTCATCATCTTCGAAGTCGTCTCCAAAATCTCTCCTCTGGGCGACTCCGGACGTAAGCATTCGATTCGTTTCCCACGCGTCAACATCTTTCTGCTTTTGCGTTGCTCGTGCACTCATACGTTTTCCAGTCTTCTTTTCTACAAGAGCAGCCTCACGCTGCTGCTCAGCCCAAGAATTATCATATGAGCCAAAAGGATTATGCGAATCATCTCCAAAAGTGTGGCCAAATTCGTCTCCAGCATACCAGTCTCTATCAAGAGCGTTAGAATCTTCCTCGTTGACGAAAGGTTCTGGACCATCAAATTCTTCTTGGCGGGGAGTCGATCGAGGCGTCGATGCATATCTCGATTGCGAGCGTGGAGTGGAGGCGCGCGACCCATTTTCATATCCATTTCCTGCTCTACTTTGAGACCTTGGGGCTACAGACTGCGCAGAATGTCGTGCGGCAGGCTTTGCAGGAACGACAAATCGGTCGTCAGATCGTAATGGATTAAAGTCCAATTTGCGCCGTTTCGAACTTGCTTCCCCCTCATCGCGAACCATTGTGTCCAGGAAGGATGGCCGTTCTGGTGGAAGATGATTAGATTAGGGGGCGTTGTTGTCATGATCAGCCACTTCAAATCCGCGTCTCACAAAATACATTTTGGAGTTCCTGCGCTAGCGGCCGCTTTTTGTAGATTAGATACGCGAGGGGAAAAATGTTACGAGGCTTTTCGAAATGGTCCCGCACGAACTGCTAATTGTAAGATTTTGACAAGACACTTAATTTTACCAGTGCGGGACTCGAGGTCAAGATGTCGATGATTACAGCTACGGCCTGGGTCCCTCGCGGATTCGCCGCTCCATTTCCAACCAAATACACATTCGACGAGGAGGAATTTCAGCGCATAGCAGAGCTGGCGAAGCTTCAACTGGACGATGCGAACGAAGATTTGGAAGAGGCTCAAAATGAAGCCATCGCAAGCGCACCCAAAGACGCGGCTGGGGATGAAGAAGGTTCTGACGAAGAGAGTGCCGCAAAAAATATAAAGTCAAAAGGGCTAGTGGAGCTACACATTCATGCTGTTCCTGTACTGATTTTGTCCATTTAGAGATGAGGATGATGACCTTAAAGAATATGACTTGGAACATTATGACGACGATGATGATGTAGCAATGGAAGAAGAAAAGGAGGGGATCGGTATGGGCATGTTCGGAAACGTCAAATCATTGGCCTATCACCAATCTAACGAGGACGATCCTTATATCACCATGAAAGAGAGTGAAGAGGACGATGAGGATAGAGAAGAATTGCAAATACTTGCGACAGACAACATGCTTCTCGCTGCTAAGGTCGAAGATGAGGTAGCACATCTTGAGGTATATGTCTATGAAGACGAGGCTGATAACCTCTACGTTCATCATGATCTCATGCTGCCAGCAATCCCGTTATGTGTTGAATGGTTGGATCTACCAGTAGGAAAATCGAATGTGGAGAAGGATTCAAGAGCAAACTTTGTGGCTGTTGGAACTTTCGATCCAGATATTGAGATTTGGGACTTGGATACCATCGATTGCATGTATCCCAATGCTATTCTCGGGCAAGGAGGAGAGAGTGCTGCCCAATCAGAGGATCTTAAGAAGAAGAAGAAGAAGCGCAGGAAGTCGAAGAAGGCGAATGAGGACTATCACGTCGATGCCGTTCTTTCTCTCGCAGCCAATAGACAACACCGCAACCTCTTGGCCTCGTCCTCCGCGGACAAGACCGTGAAGCTTTGGGATCTCAACATGACAAAATGTGCTAAGTCTTACACGCATCATACGGATAAAGTATGCTCTTTAGCATGGCATCCAAGGGAGTCGACCATCTTGCTAAGTGGAAGCTATGACCGGACGGTTGTAGCTGCAGATATGAGGGCTCCAGATGTCAAAGCTCCCAGGTGGGGTGTTGAAAGCGATGTTGAGACAGTTCGATGGGACCCTCATGACCCTAATTATTTCTACATTTCAACTGAAAATGGCATCATCCATTACCACGATGTTCGAAATGTACCATCCAACCCGGCAGGTAGCAAGCCCGTTTGGATCTTGCAAGCACATGACGAGTCCGTCTCGGCGTTCGATATAAACCCTATCATACCAGGTTTCATGGCCACTGGATCGACAGACAGACAGGTCAAATTATGGAACATCCAAGCATCTGGACCGACAATGGTGGTCGCAAGAAATCTGGATATTGGGAAAGTTTTCTCGACAGTCTTTGCGCCAGATGAGGAGGTTGGCTTTAGATTAGCAGTGGCAGGAAGCAAAGGCACCTTACAAGTTTGGGTAATTATTTATTCCTCGTGGAGCTGTTTCGACTCAATAACTGACTGACCTCTTTTTTTTTTTTTTTAGGACACCTCCACTAATCCGGCTGTGCGAAGAGCATTTGCGGACAGGGTAGCACCCATAGAGGGAGAGATCAAAGAAAAATTGGTCGGGGTTGAGGATGACAGTAGTGACGAATCAGAAGATGGGGTTGAACCAGAAGGTGATAATGAGAAGAATGGCGGGTGGAGTCTATGGAAGAGGATTGAAACAAGTTAAAGTCGGATCTCAAGATTGGCCTTCTTGTTGACGAATCGGTTTTGGAAGCCTGCACTCCATGAAGTCGCAACTTAATTTTCATCTGAACTTCGACGCTTGACATCATGAAGCATGCGGGGTCATATTATGAAGCGTGGCAAAATGACCGGGTATTTCTACATGGCCTCCTTACGAGGATGGTGAGACTGTCCTTGTGCGACGAAATTGCAGCAACACTTAGAAAGTAGATATACAAGTCGTAGTATAGGTTTAGCACACCAGATACAGTGCTCAAGAACCTTGAATTTGAGGGTCATTACAATTTCAAGATTCATGGTACAATCCATGTGGCAAGCAAAATGCATTGATATAAACCTAGCGATTTCCCCACAAAAGGGATTATATCTGGCATGCAAGTGTATGATTTTCACCGCACTGACGGTGCGCATTGAAATGGCGATGCATCGCAGATCCACCGCAGCGTCACTTCTTCGACGCCTCTGAGGATCATCTTCTTTCACCTAGGGCTGCCAGGGCTACCGGTATCAATTTGGAGTCTTGAAGTCCTAGACTTGGCGTTTCCCCAAATAGTAGTAAGCAGCCTGACGATGCAGTAGTTCTCGCGGGGCAGATATTAAATTAACCACGATTAGATTCTAGATAGCGGCTCAGCATGCCTCGCCGCTGACTGCTGCTAACAATAACTGAGGGTTGCACCGTTGCACCGACGAGGTTGCACTGCGATGACCGCAGCCCCGAGCCAACATGCAGAGCACATGTTTCTGCTTGACAGCCTGAGTGCAGTGTGCACGCACCAACCACAGGCTTGCGCGCGGCAGAGCGAATTGCGTTTCTTTGACCTGAGGGGCCCACTGGCCCAGCGATGGTTGCCAGTCATTTCGTCCCAGCGTCGCTCGAAGCTTTGTACTTGAAACTCGAAACATCAGACGGCACTCCAATGACAGCACCGTATCTGGCCATTGTGCCTGGGCCGCCGTTTCGACTTTCTCTCGCGCGGCAAGCTCACGTCGTCTCTCGTCCGATTCTGCTCTCTAAACCTGTCTCCTCCGCCGTGGCCAGAGACGCCGTGCGCAGCAAAACGAATCACGCTGTGATGCTGCGCTGCGCAAAAGAACTCAAAAAGTGTTGAAGGATCATCAACCTTTAGTGAAGCCCTCGGTCCGTGGCGAGGCCTCATTCGGCCTGAGTGGCGAAGGGGTTGACTTCCGTTTCCAGGATCTACTTGCGCGCTCGAGGGGGCTAAAAGGGGCGAGATGGTGTAAAAGTTCCTAGCCCTTACTCCCTATTTGCCCGCGGCCATTGGGCACTGCAGGCTCTAAAGCTCGGTCGCCCACTGCTTCTAAAACGCGTGGACGAGGTGCTGGCAGTGCTCGCCGGGTCGAAGGGTGTTGTTACGATCAATTGGCTGTTGCTAGTGGGGTTGTGGGAGTTCCACAGCAGGAAAAATGTTTGCTGAACTTTTCGGGATACAGTACATGGACGGTGCGCTTGGCAATGGCGAAAAAGAAGAAGCCCCAGCGCCCCAGGCCCTGGCCGCCATGCTTCGAGCTTCTGCACCCCTGCGCGGCCCCTTACAGCAGAGCCAGCGCCTCCCAGAAGGATTTCTCTCGGCCTCTCCCACTGAGAGCTCTCTTCCTTTTCTATCACCTCGACACATTCTCTCTGCGCAGCAGCTTCAGCTTCAGCTTCATTATTATATCACCATCGCCGGCTCGATACACAGCTTGGATCACATTCACTTTTTCTGGAACCTGGTTGTTCGAACATTCACTTATCGACAATCTGACTTACGCACTCCTTACGAGACAATCACACTCACAAAAAGCACCTCACACACAAAGGTCTCTTGCGACCATCAGGACTGAGTCCTCTCATCTTTCCATTCCAACACACGCACAGCACAGCACACCGTTGCCCGTCACATACTATTACTCCCCCGTACATATTCACTTTGCCCGCCAAACGATCGCATCGCATCGCTCGCCTCCGTCTCCGTCTCTCGACGCGTCGATATAGCTTCAACCGACGATCGTCACCCTCAGAAATCACTTGAACCTTCCTTTTCGCCATCGCAGTCACAAGTAATTCAGGCGACTTAACCTTCCTGAACCGGTCGACCTACGAAAAGTGAACGCGCTCACTTGCAGCACACCTGTGACCCTCTGCCAATCATTCTCAACCGACTTGCTGCACCTTCCCCAAATTATCCGTCACGGTTCGCAAACTCGGATAATCAACCCCACCCTAAAAAGCCTGTCACACACAACGGGCTTCGTTGGCTAAAAAGAGATCGAACCCCATATATCCTTATCTGGGGCAGAATACGAGCAACGACCGACCACATTCAGCAAAAATGTCGCTTTCAAGGGCCTTCACCACAAAGCGGAGTACAAAGAAGTCGGATGGATCGGCGCCAATGTCGAGGAGTTTGACCACAAAGCACTCATTCGCCTCCGGTTCCATCAGGCACAAGATTTCCTCGCCGATAGAGTTGATCTCTACGACGAATATGCTCTCATACAATGCTCCCGATATCTACCCAAAGGCCTCGTCGCTGAAATCTACCACATCATCAAGAACCTCAAATTCAGACGATGATTCCGATCGCTCAGCATCAACCGCATCATCGCCGACAACATCCACAGACAACTCATCGATAGGATCTTTACCCTCCTCTCCTGAACCCAACCATCTCTCATGCTACTTTGGCGCGCCATCCCAACTCAACATGCCTGGTGACGAAGCACCCGTAATCCCGAAGCGGGCTCTTTCACACACGAAGAAGAATGCCGAAATATTAGCACGCAAGCGATCGACGTCACGGATGTCCTCGGCAAAGAACAGTATATCCACTGTTAGATCCTCGATCAATATGTTTGCTACCAATATCGACGTTTCGGAACAACATCCTTTCGGAAACGAGCTTGCTCAGGTTTCAGAGATCGCCGAGGATTACGGAATTAGTCAAGACAAGATGGATGTCGTTGATGAGGAAGAGAAAGAGCTAGTATCAAAAGGACTCTTCAAATTCAGAGCTGAGGATTACATGAGCGAGATTCAGGGATTGTTCCTAAGTGCCTTCGGAGATGCGAGACCTAGCATGTCATCTTCGATGTGGATATAGGATGTGAAACTGGTTTCCCAAACCTTGAGCAATATCTGGCGTCGTGGTAATATCTCGATGACCGATCGACCTTCGCTGTACATACAATTATTCGACCACTTTGGTCACCTTCTCCACGCTCTTTCACGACAGTTTAAAACATTCTAGGTCTCGGCTCGTTCTATTGGAAAAGGTGCGGGGAGTTCAAACGGTTGGGTGGGATATTTGATGCGGACAGCTACGGCTTTGGGGAGTTCTAGAGCCATACACTCCTTTGTGTCACTTATGACATTTATGCTCTCGATGAACTTGGGTGAATTGTATATTTTCGCAGCAAGCCTGCATTATGACGCTGAATTTAGATATTGTTGATGTAATCCACGCGGAGATAAATTCCAACGATCTTCAAACAATTCCGATGACTTTAATAAGCAATTGTGACCTGACCTGCAGTTCTTAAAATCCATCTCGTCCCCAATATCTATCTCAGTTTACAAATGCGGAGAAGCAATCACCACATACTTCTTCTGAAAATCCGGAGTGCATGCATGGATCTACGTTCCATCCTGAAAATCTGATCGTACTGTACATCATTACAAGGCTCTGCTTGCGAGTCCGGTCTGATCTGCGAAACATCGATCTTAGGATGAATATCAAACCCCGAATGTCTGATGTGAAAGCCACAAACTTTTATCCGGGTATCACATGATATACTCGCTTAATCGCGGAAACGGGAAGTCAACTTTTAGCTTTTAGTTTTGATTTTTTGACGAACATGCTTGTTTTGGGTCTTGACACACAACCTCCTGCTCCACGTAAGAGCAAACTTCAGCCAGAATGTGATTACTCAAATTGGGATACACACTACCGGTAAGCCAAAGTTCTCTCTCTTGTACTTGCTTGTGCGGGAACCTGCAAAAGCGAAGACGCAGCACAACAACATGATGACATCCCAATACCCTCATAATATCTTTAGGAAGAGCCGGAAAAGGCCGGCATCTGCAAGTCGTACGCGTCTGTGTTGGCATCGACATATGCAGCAGGCCGTCGCGGATGTCAGCGATGCTTAGAATCTGGGTTTCTGAAAAAATTACTGCGTTTCTGCTTTGCTTCTTGTGTAGAGATTTTTGTGTGGCCCCACAGAAGCTAATTCGGAATCTAACAGGTATCGAATCGCGACGATACTGCGGACTGCGGTGGAACAAACGGAGATTTCTCATCGATTGGAAACAATACCGTGGGGTATCAATATGAGGTGATGGGGCTCAATTATTGATCCCGACTTCCGAAAATCTTGGTCTGATACACGGTACGATGCGACTCGAAACCGAGCTACATCAAGCATCCGGAATCCGAATTTTCAATACGAATCAACTTCATACCAGAATTCGGGATACAACAGCGGGTGAGTTCAATCCGGGGAACTGGAGCCATTGGGGAAGTGCAACCTAGTTCTACTCCGCGGTCTTGAAATATCTATCGAAGCGGGGCCTTTGAGACGCTCTCGGGTGCTCGATACTGAGGACAGCCATGCTTGAAGAAGATCTGATTACTTTTCTTTGGTTCTGAGAAGCAAGTACGTAGGCGTCTCCGAGTGGGAGTGATCCTGAGTATTGCTGCTGCTTTTGACCAGGTATTCTTCTCTGCTTGTACAAACGTAAGTGCGAGGGGCAAATGGAGGGGATTGGAATTTTCGATAAATATTCCGTTATCCACTTGCGTATTTAAATATTGGTCTCTAAATAGCAAGAAAATGAAACATTCAAAAAAACAAAGTACGCTTTCCCGTATGTCCAAATGAAAATACTCTCGAGGTCTCTTTTGCGTTTGTGTGGAAATTGTTTCGGGGGCTTATTTTCGTGCTCTCCTGGGGTAATAGCTCCGTGGCCTATGTATGCGTGTGAATGTATTGGCTGTTCTACTCTAATATTAGATTGTTCTCATGTCTTGTTATCTTTCTGCAACGACATCTGGAAATCCTTCTAATGCATGTTGGTAGTTGAGTACATGGCGCATTTCCATACCTCAAGACTCGTAGTCATTGGCTTCCTACTTCCGTCAGCACCTAAACTTCAGCAGCAAGCCTTCTATCACAAGACCACCGTTAGCAGCAAAGCTGTTTCAACTCCATTCAAATTCTGAAACCTAACACGGCACTCCTATATCGCTATCCGCTTTCGAAACCCAAAGACTCATCACTGTGAGCGGAGAATTACCAATTCGGTACTTTCTCACAGTCTAGTCTAAACATTAAACAAGACTCTCAGGCTAAGTTGCCAACACCAAAAGTAACAACCGCCGTTGGTTTCCCATTAAATTTTTCAATTAAAGAGTGCAATGTCAGATTTTCTTGGGGTGTCTTGGGATATGTGCTATTAAGAGTAGTCGGGAAGATAAATGGAGTGTGGGGAGATCGTGAGTGCTAAATATCTGGTTATGAGTTCAAAGCCGACGAGGAGACTCATAGCAGTCGCGGATGAAGATGGAATGATTTATATAACAAATATTTGGAGATCTAGGTTTGAAGTTTTGTGGATGGACATTCAAGGAAATGCTTTTGCAATTAAACTGTATTACCCACGAAACTGATTACGCTGATAGAGATCCTTGCAACATTCCATTGAGACATGGTGACAAAATACTACAGATTTATGACTAAAACTGAATACGCAATTGAACGAGATTGCAATGATGTGAATTACGTTTTGTCTTTCCTGAGACCTGTCAGGCTGTCACCGAGTCACTTGATGAAAAATAATCTCAGCTCAACCCGGAGGAATTAAGAACAAAAATACCCAAAAACATATCTCATCATATTTGTAATCATGATCTAGAAACCGTAGCCGAGTGCAACCAATTAAATAATGTGATCTCCACGCGTTGTGCAACTATTCAGTTACACAATCATAATCGCACCATATCATTCGCTAGCCTCGTCAAACCACCACATCCAGGCTACCCAAGTACAGCCTCTCCGCAACCTCACTCATCCCACATAACATCATCACAACACAAAACAAAACCAACGCAAACAGACCGACCACAAAACAAAAATGGCAGAAACACCAGTATCCTCCCAACCACCACAACCCTCACTCTTCCGGCCCTCCAAAAAACGCAAAATCTACCGCGCACGCGGCCACTCCCCTTCTCCAGCATCCGAACCAGCTCCTCTCCCCATCCCAACCGTCGCGCAAAGCCTCGATGAGTTAATTGCCTCTACGGGTGAGGAAGCTTTAGCTTCAACTGAAAAGAAAGATGGAAATGGGGAGAAGGAAGGGGAGGTGTCTATTGCGGAGATTTTGAGGTTGAGGAAGCAGGCTGAGGCGCAGAGGAGGGGCAAGGTTGGTGTGGAGTTTAGAGCTGCTGGTGGTGGTGCTGGAGAGAGAAAGGATTTTGGGGATTCGAGGGAAATAGGGAATGGAGGAGGTGAGTTTTGATTGTGGTAGTTCTGTGTGTTTTGGGGGGGAGGTTGGGGATTCTTTCTATTGCTGGTGTGCAGCGGTCTGTTTTGCTGAATATAATTGCGTGAAACACTTGAAAATTATAAAATAAAAATAAAGCAAAAGATATAGGTTTGAAACTTGAAGTTTCAAACCAAATCAAAAGCTATTTTAACTATGATTCCTTTTACTCCTTGTCACTTCTCAGTAGCAGATTCATCGACATTTTACGAGGAATTTTATAGCAAGAACCTCGAAAACGAATAGTAGAATCACTAGGAACTAAAATTGAGAGGCTGCGAGAGCCAGCATGATTCTAAATAAAGAGGGGCACAGAAATATAGTGCTTTATATATATATATATATATGAACCCTCGATGGGTTGTGCACTAAACTGAAGGTTTTATTAACAGACTTTTTCCCCTTCTCACCCCCAAAACTCACTAAATAATTCAACGACTGTGAAAACACCAACAAGTTCACCCTCACCCTCACCCTCACCCTACCCAACCTCCCCCACCAGCTCTAACCTCTCTCACACCTCATTCCACCTCTCCCAAATTTAAATCGTAAAAACCAAAACTCTTCTCAATAACTCTCCTCATACGAGAAAGTATTAATAAAAACCCGAAATTTAGCCCAGCCTAGCTTTCTTTCTTTCTTTCACCTTATCTCGATAATCTCATCTCGTCTCATCTCATTCCCAATCCACGCCCCTAAATACATCACTTCCCTCGAGACCACGAGGCTGTGACTTTACAGATATTTTGATTTTCTTGGAAGCTGGAAAGTTTTCATGTGTTTCGTGCAGTGATTGGTGATGTTTTCATGAGTCGCGAAATGGAATACTGGTTGCTGATTGAACGGTATGTGGGAGGCATTTGCAAGTAAGGAAGCAAGCAAGGCGAAGCAACAAATATGTCACATACAAAAACTCTAACACTATTGGTCATCAAATTCGTGAAACTCGGAGATAAAATGCTGCGAGGACTCAGGAATCTAGGAACTCAGTGAGGAACAGAGAAGCAAATAAGCATCAGGGGAGAATATATTACAATGGTCAGAAGAGCTCGCACACACGCAGCTTAAAAAGGCAACTCACTTGACTGAAATAGACAGGACAGAAGAGGACAGAATAGGTCATAAAACTAATAATCATAAAAAATCATAAGTGATCGGTTGGGTATCAATCAGTCAATCACTATTTAAGTGTGCATTCATTCCTAGCCTCCCTCCCTCCGCTCATTCATGATTACAGTAATCTGTGTTCAACACAACACCCACACGCAACAACACTCTCAAACCGCTAAATCTTGGCGCTAAGAGTGTGCATTCTCATTAATCGGACCAGAAGTGAAAATACCAGAGAAGCAAAGCACCAATAAACACCAACATTAATGCCGATCAATGACCTTGTCCCCTTCGCCGAGAAAATGCTCGTTCGTCCATTATAAATCATGCAAGTAGTGGAAAGGGAAGGCTCTACGGCCTGGAGATACCCTGTCTTGCCTACGAATACGGTGTCAGTACACGGTTTCACAAGTACTGCTTCAGGGGATTTCTTACCTTCATTTGTTCAATCTTCGCCTTCAGCGCACTGGTAACTTCCGCTGCCCTCTTCCAACTCTCTACACCTTGACCAGTATCACCGCGCCCGCTATCGGTACTTGGATCTCGACCCGTCCGTGAACTTTGATACGGTGCTGGGCTTGCTCTGCCTGCGCTACCACTGGCTGCACTGTTCCTTCCATTCCTCAGTTCCGGACTCAGCTTACTTCGGGCGTATGGGTTTGCTAATGGATCTCCAGAATTCTCCTTCTCTTCGCTGAGAGTGGAAGTGTACGACATCCGGGCTCGATTACTGAATCCAGGTCGACTTTCCTGAGCGCCACCATACATACCGGTGTCACGATAGATATCTCCCCCGTCGTTCATGGTTTCTCGGCTTGGGCTTGGCAGGCTCATAGGAGGGCTGTTGACTCTTTCCGCACTTGTTAGAGCACGCTTTAATCTCTCCATTTCTCTTCGTAATTGACCGCACATAGCTTCCGCCGCCTCGCAGTCAGATCTGGCGCGAACAAGCTGGGTTTCTTTGGCTTTGATGGAGAGAACATCTCTGGTGTGATCTTCGATCAATTGCGCATTTTGATTCTTTAATTCCTGAATTTCAGAATTGAGCCTCGACCGTTCTTGGCGCATATCATCAGCTTGTCGAAGTAACCGGTCTTTATCAAGTCGGAGCTCTTCTAATTCCGCCCTCTCAACAGCAGTTAAACCAAAATTGGGTGGAGGTGAAACGGATTGGGCAGGAGTTGGAGGTGCCATCGCAGGTGCTTTGCTTGCGAGAGAACGTCCTGCAAGACCACGACCAAGACCTAGACGAGGGGGAGCTGGTGGTTCCTCTTCCATTAGTGGAGGAGCTTGTGCTGCAGGACGACGAGGTGAAGCTGTTAGTGCTGCTCCGCCGGGTCCTGGAAGGGTACGCTTCAACGGAGCTTTCAGACCTGCCGGCTTCGGCCCGCCAAGCTTTGATCCTGGAATGCTTCTTGCGGTAGGCTGAGGGGCCAAAGCTTCTTGAGCATATGGACTTGGAGCTGGAGCGGGTTTTTTCGTGACTGCCTTCTTCGCAGCAACCTTTTTTGGAGCAGCGGTTGGTGGTGGTGCGCGTGCTACAGGAGCAGGTGGTGGCTTTGGCTTGTCCTTTGCTTTGACTTCAGCATGCTCGAAGTACTCCTTGATCTTGGTTTTTCTAATTTCGTCAAGACCTTCGAGATGTGGTCCCATGGCCCGCTCGCCCATAATTTTCATGAGCGTACCTAGAACCTCTGCTCCGCCAGATCTTAAACCCTCACTTGATTCGGCCAACAATTTCTTCGCCGATTCTGCGATTGATGCCACTTCAGGCTTACTTGGTGCCTCCCGAGTTGTCTTCAAACACCTAATCAAAAACTTCATCGTGCCCTCCTTGACTTGGGGATTTTTGTGTTTCAAAAATTCGAGCATCTCCTCGAGATTATCTGTCAAGCTGGTAGCAATAAAAACTTGATCAAGCGCAGCACCAAGAGCATCTGAAACTGTGACTTTCTTCTCTTTAAGTCTCTCCATGAGTGGACCCGAAACGATAGACCGATATTTTCCAAATGGTTTTCGCAATCCTTTGGCAAGCACCTCTATGCACTGAGCGGCTTGGGTGACAACGGCAACATTGGCATCCTTCATGCTTTTACCCAGTCCTCTGACTATCTCGCCGAAATCACCGTCCTTAATTCTCGGTACATTGAGAACTAGAAACAAAGCTTCGAGTGCCTCCTTCCGCTCCTTCCATTTGGCAGACGCAAGCTGGTCGCTGAAATCTGGCGCAACTTTGGAGAGAACATCCTGAGGTTCAGCAAGATCAAAAGCATCGACTTCTACCGGTTCAGCCTCCAAATCGTCCTCTTCCTCAGCTGCTCCAGCAGCGCCTGGAGGAGGGGCACGTGCCATTGCAGCTTGTTGGGATCGAAGAAATCTCTCTTGTTTTGGCGCAGGTTCGGACTTGATCTTTTCAAATTGAGCGTCCATATCCGTCTGTTGAGTTGGTTTTAACTCATTCCAGAACATTGGCTTCATAGCCTCCCTCAGCCATCGATAAAACTCCACAGCGAGATTCGTTGCTTCTGCTCTGACATTCTTATCTGCATGGCCAAAAGCTTTTGGCAGGATCTTGAGGACGGGTTTTGGGTCCACGGTTTTGCAGCCATAATTATGGAAAATAGCTGTTAACGCAGCTAATGTTGCGGCCACGACTTTTGGTTGTTTGTTTGAAAGTGCTGGCAGGAGGTCTTCAATAACTGGCACAGCTGTATCTAATTCAATATATAGTAAAAGAGCCTCTAGGGCCGACGCCTTTGTGGCTGCTCTTGTCGAAGAGAGACCTTTCTCCACCAAGGGTTGAATCGTATGACTTCTCGTTCTGAAAATTGCGGTTAGCTTAGCATCTCCCGGTCTATCATGGTGGCGTACCTTGTGCAACCTTCCTTTCCACCAAATTTAAGAAATGCGCACAGCGCCGCGATACCATCTTGCTGTGCTGCTACATTGGAATCCGCAACCGCCCCCTTCCATAGTCCTGGATCTTGTAAAAATGGTCGGAATGCAGGATCGTATTCGTCAGGTGTGACTTCGAACTGTTTTGCAGCGTCTTCATACCCTGCTTTTCGGACTTTCCATATCTGTCAAGGGGATTCCAGTCAGTTTCTTCAACTGAGACATCGCTAAGGAGGTTTGCGGGATACCTTATGTTGGAATCTGTCGGGGAGAGGCAAAGAGCTGAAGTCTTCTTCTTGCTCAGCCATATTGGCTATCCGGGTCCTTAGAGGATGTCTAGAGAATAGCTTTCGGAGGCCTGCGACGCGTTTAGTTAGCCTGCGTACAGAGGTCGAAATATGCCCCTCCATCTCTACATCTCCAATAGCGGTTGGAAGAGTCGCAGCAAGAAGGTGGTGGCGGAGCGTGATTTCCACATGCTTCGAAAATGGGGAGTAGGAAAGAGCTGCATACAAAGACAGAATGGCGCAAGGTTTGTGGGTTGTTCTTGATGCTCTCAAAGAGTGTCAAAAGATCGGTGGAGGTAGGAGCGGGTGGTTGTGCGCGTTGGTTTAGCAATCTGTAAAGTGCCGCAGCAGCAATAAAGAAGTGATTATCTCGTGGTAGAGGTGTTCTGAGGAGGAGGATTTCTTTGCAAAGGCGTCGATGTGTTGTTGATGCATCGCCAAATATCGACTTTCCTGGCTCGCTCCCTCGTCACTGAGGTGACCACCCCTGCATAGGCGCGTGTTCTTGGCCGTGCTTGGACTCGTCAGGGGTTGACTTTTAATCGCAACACCAAAGAAACCCAGGTATCATTCCCCACCACCATGAGAAATTGTCACTTTGCACAACAACAGAAGAGTCCTTGTTCATCGCTGCAACGCTCCTATAACACCAGGTGTCCGCCCGACTGAAAGTAACAGACTGTGCTCTTCCACCCAACTAACCCCACCCCCGCCCGAATTGGAGCCTGGCATTTACTGTGATCGAAATAAACACTAGAGGCAAACAACAAATATCCGACATTTAGGCGCATTGTCTCGGGACAGCACCACAAACGACTTCACCTCGAGCTTCATGTATCCATTTCCGCGATCACCATGAGCCAGATCTTGACGTCGCGGCAGGCCGAAGAGCTGTAAGCCACTTCGCGACCTGCATAACCTACACCGCGCTGATTCTAGACCAGACACAAGTCCATGATAGCGTACCTCACGTCCAGCAACCTACCCAGCAGTGCCGCGGCGTTACGAGAAGAACTCAACATTGGCGATAGCTTCGATGCCGCGACTAGCAAGAAATATGAAGGCTTGCTGGAGAAGAAATGGACGAGTGTCGTGCGCTTGCAGAAAAAGGTGGGAATCTTCGCCTGCTGGTCCCGAATATGGCGAGCTGATTCTCATTCTGCACAGATAATGGAACTTGAGGCAAGGAATGCCAGTCTACAGGCAGAACTGGATTCCGCCACGCCTACATCACTCTCGAAAAGAAATCAAGATCCAACAACCTGGCTCCCCAGATCGCCTGCCAGACACACGTTGCAATCGCATAGAGACCCGATCACTTGCGTGGCATTCCATCCAGTATTCTCGTCACTCGCATCTGGCTCGGAAGACTACACCATCAAGATTTGGGACTGGGAATTGGGAGAATTGGAGAGAACGGTTAAAGGGCATACAAAAGCTGTGCTGGACGTAGATTTTGGTGGTCCAAGAGGAGGAACATTACTCGCTTCGTGCTCGAGTGATCTCACCATCAAATTATGGGATCCGAGCGATGAGTACAAGAATATTCGCACATTACCTGGACATGACCACTCGGTTTCTGCTGTACGTTTCGTGCCTAGCGGCGCAGCAGGGTCACCTTCTTCTGGGAATCTCCTTGTCTCAGCAAGTCGGGACAAGTCGTTGCGAATATGGGATGTATCAACGGGATACTGTGTAAAAACAATACGCGGACATGCAGACTGGGTACGTGATGTTTCGCCTTCCTTCGACGGACGATGGCTTTTGTCGGCTGGAAATGATCAGACTGCGAGGATATGGGATGCTTCGTCTGGCGAGCCAAAGGCGACTTTGCTTGGCCATGAACACACCATTGAATGCTGCGTTTTTGCACCGCCAGCAACTTATGGATATTTAGCAACCCTGGCCGGATTGAAGAAACCACCATCTGCAAGCAGCTCGGCTGAATACGTTGCGACTGGATCGAGAGATAAGAGCATAAGAATATGGGATGCGAGAGGTACATTGATAAAAACTCTGTTGGGTCACGACAACTGGGTGAGGGGACTGGTCTTTCATCCGGGAGGAAAATATCTCATCAGTGTTGCGGACGACAAAACCTTGCGATGTTGGGATCTTTCTCAAGAGGGCAAGTTGGTGAAAATTTTAGATGATGCACATGGACACTTCGTCAGCTGCATCCGATGGGCACCGGGCGTCATCAAGGATGTCCCTCCTGTCAATGGCGAGAATGGAACAACGACCAATGGAGTCAAGAAAGACGAAACCAGTAAAGTTGGAGTACGGTGTGTCATCGCGACGGGAAGTGTGGATTTGAACGTTCGAGTCTTTGCGTCATGATAAAAGAAAAGGCTGGCAAGCTGTGAGGGAGTTGAGGAGTTGGCTTTAGCATTATGGCCTGTTACAAGAGCTTGATGGTAGCTATGGCTTGCTATGGGTTGGCTACGAACATATCACGAACGTTATGCTTAGGTATGTAGCATTTGTATAGGAAGAAAGGGCTTCTTCAAGTACAATCGAAATAATTCAAGTATGGTGTTTTGCGATGAAAATTGTGCTTTCTTCTATCTCGTGCAGGTATATAATGTTTCCAAGACGCAACCCCAGCAATCATAGTCAACAAAAATAAGTTTGCAAGCTTAAGGGGCAGGACATGAGCTGAAAAAGTGTGTTGATGCACCTTCGCTCAATTTTTTGGGGACTAAAAATTTTCTGTTAGGAAGCTTTTTTCTTTTTTTTGCACTATACAATTTATATAGTTACCTTGTATACTTGTTTCCTTAGTCTATTCATCCCTGTAAGTCCCATATTGTTCTTAATCCGCGCTTCTCTTTTTTTGAGTGGGTAGCGGCCTTTAGCTAATGTATCTATCTCTCTTTTACGCGCTCGGTAACCCAACTCGCTTAATTTAAAAAGAGTAATGGAAGTCTTTAAGAGGGGTGCAGGAGGCTACTAGATTGCTTAAGGCAAGGGCAGAAATCCTTCCTTTCTTAAGATTCTAACTTAGAAGAGCAGAAACGATTTTAAATCCAGTAAGAAAGTATCGTTTTTAGAAAATCAAAATAAAACAATAAAAGCCACATTACGCTTCCTTCTTATAATGTCTTAAAAGTCGCAGAGGTATTAGAAATATGTAACCACGTGAGGAGGCGTACGATGTAGGCTAACTTTTAGCGCGAAGCTCAAGTCACTCGACACGTCCTAATGCGCATCATTTTCAACGTCATCCCGACTTCCTCATAAAAATGGTTTGTAACAAAATGTCTCGCGCTTTCAGTAACGATCATCCCCACAAAAAATGGGGTATTATGCTACCCCCCGAGGTATTGGCATTGATTGGAAAGCAGGTAAGTTTCTTTCGATATATGGAAAACAAGGCTTTTGCATTTCTGTGTGGTTCAAACAACAGTATTTCAATCTCAACCCATCTTCGTTCGTAAACAACTCTGACCGGATGTTAGATACAATGCCGGAAAACTCTTCAGGCGCTCATGGGAACTTGTCGCACATTCCGGGACACCTTTGCTCCGATTTTGTATTCCCATCGCACAATCCGTCTTCACAATTGCCACGGTGTAGAACAAGACCCAAATGTTCATCCACCTGGACTGTCATTTACAAAAGATCTTGAAGTACTTGTTTTCGAGTTGCCTGGGGCCGAATATGACGATGAAACGAACAAAGCCCTTGTTGCATTTGTCACTAGTATGCTCGACAAAATTCCCAAGCTTCAATCTTTCAGGTGACATATCTCACTGGCTAGCTAGCTCTTCCGGCAACTGATTCGATTAATTTTAGATGGCAAGACTGCAGTGGTGACCCCGAATACAAGTCGACATTAATGCTGAACGATCCAAAGCTTATACGTATCTTAAAAAGCTCGCAATATCTAACTAATCTCTGCATTTCATTTTGTGGGCGTTGGATGGATGACAGTGACATCGCCATACATACTTTCTTCATCCCTCTGGAAGGGTTTCGCAACTTGACATCACTAGAGCTATACGATTTCTACGGAGAACTAGAACAAGTGGCAGAAAAACTCGCGAGACTTCTAGGCGATTGTCCTGGGCTGAAAACATTAGGCCTAGGTCTAGCCTCCGAAGGCGATTATGAGCAGCTGCCCGAAACCATCTTTGTCGAGGACGGAGGCAAATTTCTGGAAAAACTTTGTCTGCAGTACGAAAAGGTATGCGAGTCGTCGCCATTAGCACTCAAAACTCTGCGTCTTGGTACAGGCCTATGCCTTCTTAAGTCGCAGCTTTTTGATAATCAAAACTATCTTGCGAAGCTTGTGAACCTCGGCGGACTCGAGCGACTACACATTTTTAATGATCTAGTCAAGGAAGATTGGTTTGAAGATGGAGAAACCACAAAAATATACTGGCCTTTCTTGAATCAGTGCTTATCACTTTACCAGTTGTCAATATCAAGGTAAGTACAACTTCTCGGATTATTATTCCTCTTTCCAGCTGTTTCTCGAGTAGTGAGAAATCTGTATGCTCCATATGCAAGTCTCAGTATTCTTGAAACGTGCTCCTAGACTACTCCTTTACTCCTGAAATTTTCTGAAAAACATATGCTGACTCCGAGATTTTGGGGATCAAGACTTACCAAAGGCGCCAGATTGTGGCTCAATGCCAACGGCAAGTCTGTTCGAGAACTAATTGTCACTGCTCATTACGGCATGTACGATTCTTCTCTAGGTAATTTCAACGCTCTTAAACTTCCTCATCTGTCAATGCTCTGGGTAAAGGAATGGGATGTACGGTTGAGATTTAACCCTGATAACGACAAAAATGCAGACGAAGAGGGCGAAGGTGAAGAAGATTATACAAATGACGACGATGAAAATGATTGGAGCGGCTTCAACGATCCGCTATCAAATTCGGATTCTTCGTCAGAATCGTCTGCTATGCTATTGGGTTCTAATATTGTGGAAACTAGAACACAACACAATATTGTAAATACGCTGAATCCTGAATTCGACAAACTGGACAAATCCAAAATAACTGTCCTGGACCGACTTCATGATGGAGGATGTCAACTGACGAGGCTTGCTCTCACTATGACGCTGGAAAGGCAATGGGTCAGTCTCATCTATTCCACTTTATTAAGCTTGCTAATCGTACTAGCCACGATTTTCAAATCACCTACAATCAATGCCTTACCTAACCTATCTCCGGCTTTCCAAGAAGAGCCACCAGACTGGAAGATATCCTACTAAAAGGTCGAGTCTATGGCCAGGGGTTGAAAAGTCATTTGATATTGCACGCTGCTACGCCTATCTCCTTAAATCCCTCTGTCCCAGTTTGCAATATGTCCACATAGGAGGATGGGCGTGGCATATCCAGGCACGACAGAGTGAATCTATCTCTAGTAACGAATTGCATGACCTTTACGACCTCCGGCAACTGAGCTGCAATGAGATCGTATCAATCGAGCTCTTTGGTATGACATCGTTTGCGGAGTATTGCGGCTTAAGCGGAGTCGATGACCCTGAAGAACCCTGGACGGATGACACATGGGATTCACTCGAGCGAACGATTGAAGAGATGAGGGAAAATCGTCGTCAGGAAGCTTTGTCGATAGTGCCATTTGTTGAATAGCTAAATGGGAGAAGTGGCTGGCTCGGCCCGTTTCGGTGAAAGACTAAATGCGTACATGTGAGCCTTAATATCTCAGTTAATGTGAGTAATTTTGAAACTGCAAAGTGAGTAGTCAGTATTTCGCTCTCATTTCACTGTGATTCATCGAGTAGCATTTTGAGGTGTTTGCATTGTTCGTATTCCCTATCAAACACACTAAATACACTTTCGTCTAAGAAACTTCGCTCAAACAGCGAACTCTTGGTCTCATGACCTTCAAACATACATTTTCAAGGCTCAAATTATGTCATCCACATGTATCCTCTCCGCTTTTTCATAATCATCCCCTTTAACTCCCCAATCGCCAGTTTCTGATCTCCTGACAAATCCTCGTTTTCGTCAACAACATCTATTTCATCCCCTGTGCGATTGTTCTTCCCACGAACTTTCTTGTCATTCTTTTTTAGCTGCGAAAGAGCCTAAGCGGAAGGCTTAGCAGAATAGTCCAAGGTAGCGTCGAGGGGAATCTAATCACCATCAGTGAGTACGAGAATGCTCTAATGAAGAGGAAGATCCTACTCTAATATCAACATCAAGACCAGGGTGCTTCGCTCTTGTATCACACCAGAACTTGATCACCTTTGTGTCCTGAGTCTGTAAAAGTGTCAACTTGTCATCTCCTCTACTTTGAGTACGAGAATCGGAACTAACCTGCAAAATACAGTCGCTCAAACACATCAGCCGCTCCATAAATGCATCCCCCTCTCTTGCATCTTTCCGTACACACATCTTCTCAATCTTCTTCTAATGGATCTGACACCAAACTGCCTCTGCTAGTTCTTTGCCAACTACGAAGCCGTTCTCTCCAAACATGTTCTACGAGTTGAGTTTCTTGCAGAAATTGAGAAACCCATTTTTATGGAGGGAATAGATATTCGACTCCTCCTTTGGCACCTCGATAAAACTCGTATCAACACCTAATAGACGAGTAACCGTATCAGGCGCAACCATCGGCCGATATGTCACCAATGGCGCCGGAGTCGTCGACCACCGCCACCCAAACACCTGCGGCTTGTGAACCAACTCTCCACCCTTCTGCAAACGCAATTTCTGCAAATGCCCAAGCAACACTACGGCATTACTATGATCCGCTCCAAACGCCGTATCCTGATCCGCAAAATAGGTACAGTCATAGCCATAGCTATCCTGAATATCAATATTCTCCGTATACAGAACCCATACCAGCATCTTGTAATCAATAAAAACAACCCAGTGTGATTGCGATACTACCCGCTCATCATGATGTGAAGCGGTGAGGCACCCGAGAGCAAACTCTTTGCGTGGAGGTTGTGCGTCGCAGCTGCCAGAGGCAGCTTCAAAGGTGAGGTCTTTGAGTAGCTCACGAATAGACTGTTCGCGTTTGCCGTCTTTGGAGTTGAGCGATTCCGGTCCCAGGCCCGAGAGGATGAGGGTGTATTCGTTGCCTTTGAAGGACCCTAGTGGGAGCGTGATGTTATTGAAGGCGCAGTTGTTGATTTGGCTTGTGATTTTGGTTGCTGAACTGAACGTGGCATATTTGAAATCAAAGGCTTGAAGGGCGGTGATGAGATTGGTGGCGAGAGAGTCTTAGATGAGCGCATGTTGTGGTTGGCTTTGCAGAGGTCGAGTCCTGATTGGGTGGGGCTGTATACTTGGAATGGTTGTTGACTGCATGGCTCTTGTGAGTTTGCGTCTCTTTTGATGTTGTGTAATATTTGACGTCAATACGAGAGTTTTAAAATTTAGAAGAGCTCCTGAGGAAGAAGAATTGCTAGCAAATATACCTCAGTTCCAGGGTCGTCTCAAATGACTTGGGCTCACATTCAATTGGACAAGGTCACCTGTCACTGACTAACTCGCTGGCAAGCGCCGTTGCGAACTTACTTGAGAAAAGGTAACTTTTTGACTTAGTCACTTCTTTGTCTTAATTGACTTTTCAATTTTCAAGTTTCAAAAAAGGTCAGTTAGTAGCTGGTCTGCACTATTTCCAACCGTCTAAAGAGACGAGTTCTCACATAACTCAAGAGTAAAAAAATCAGAAGAATAATTATTATAATACAGCAATATATTACTAGAATGTAATTCCTATTCCTCTCTTTTGTCTCTACTCTTATCAACCTCCTAGTCTTTCTCATGAATACTGCCTTATGTCTTTTATGCTATAGTTAAATTTCATAATGAATTTCTTTGCGTAGCTGTAGACTTCAGCTAGCATAAGGCATTGTAGCAATCGAAAACTGTTGAACAGAGTATAGATACGGAGTTTGAAAAGATTCGTATTACATGCACTGTGAACAAGATAGGAAGACAGCCATTTCTATTTGAAACGGGGGTGAAGAGCACAAGCAGAGCTCCACAGGTGCTATGGCACGTGCAGAGAGCTAAACTTTTAGCAAATACCTCGTGGAAATTTCAAATCAAGCATTTTTCACGTTTAACGTGAGTGGTGTTACTTTAATATCGGCCTTACTGTCTGTTTCTCCAAATGTTTGAGCCTCAATTTTGACACAATGACATCGAACCACTTCACCCCTTATTTCATTTTGTCATATGATAGACTTTCCTCACGGGCATATTGAATGCCCTCCGGATCACATAATCATCCTTAAAACTTCAAAAGGTAAATAGCATGCCACTGGGAGACACTTGCAAATAAAAAATGAAATCTAACCTGACTTTTCCCTTTCATTTTTGAAAGCGTGGTGATGTTCAAACTTATGATTTGCTGATGGTTAAGGCTCTCCAAGATTCTTGTTTTGTTTCAAGTTATTCTGCTGGAGTAGAAAGTAGCTGAGTTAAAAGTGGTGTGTTTGAAATTCGAGTTCTAAACGGTGAAATATGGACTATAGAAGCTTAGTAGGGTTTGAAAATACAGGATTCTCTCTTGGGAAGCTAATCATTGGACAAGAAATATCTACCGAGAGCTGTCGGTGGCCATAAACATTAGTCGCAGACTCGAAGGGAACTTTTCTTGAGGGGAAATTCAATCTATTGGGTCTTAATGCAAATCTAACTTCTCAACTCCAATACTCCATTCTTATCAGCCAAGTCAGCTTCCTCAATCTGCTCATCATCTGCAACAACGTGTCCGTCCTCCTTATCATCCTCCATCTTGTTTTGACAAGGTAGTTTTCGACGTTGGGATCTTAGGGTGCATGATCTTCATTTGTATTAGGGGTATAGTATGAAAATGTTAGCGAAATATGCGAAAGAGGATTTAGTTTTGCTGAGTGACTGGGCCCTATAAGATTGACGTATAATATTGATTTTATAATTTCTTTCTTTCTGTGAGATATTAAGAGACCTTGCTTTTGTCAGAACACATAAGACCGGAAGATTGAGGAACCAAGCAAGAATCAAAGAAGCTAATTTCAACTGATGTAAATATATATAATAGAAAGCCTCTAAAGTATTACCGCCGAGCATAAACTTGGCCTATCCAAAAACCTTTTAGCCTAGATGTGGTAAAAATCCAGTCCAATTGACCTCCTCGAAGGCACTGTCCGGCAGTGATCGAAATGACAAGAATATCTCAACAAAAGGCAAAACACACGCGGCAATGTAGACGAAATATGCTATATTAACAACCCAACCAAACAGATGTCTCCTTGCCCAAGTTGACTTTCTGGCATCTATGACCCAAATCCATAACATATTGAAACTGAAATCAAACCAAGGCCTTGCCGAGATAACAGGAACACCGCCACCAATAAGTATGACGATGAGCAGGGTGATGCTAGAGACTTTCTAAATCAATGCTTCAGTCGGTGTTGGGAATTCAAAATTCCAGCCTATAAGGTGAACGCCAGCGTGCACAATAGAGACAAGCCAGATGAACAAGGCTTCTTTTTTGGTCGGCGGTGGAGGTGAATAGTCGTTTGGTATTCGAGCAAGAGGACGGCATTCTAGGCCGCCAAAATGGAGAAGTGAAGGCCGGCGTTTCCAGCCCTCCCAGGGCGGTTTTTTCACAAAGTCCATAGGCGTGTCGCCATATGGCTCTTTTGCAGCATCGCCAGCGGCAATAAGAACATCCGCAATAAGCCAACCGGGTCTGATAATCGTGGTCTCAGCGGCGTTTTGCGGCTTGTTGGCCCAGAAAAAAACGGTTGAAATTGTCGGCAGGATGAAAGCAATAGTTAACAGCTCGAGGGGATTGATGGCGGGACAGTCTTTTGTATGAAGAATGAATCCGCCGGAGTTGGCGTAGAAGGCATGGACGATGCTCCAGTCTCGTCCGCCGATCTTCTGCATTTCCTTTACAGAGATATTTGCAGCGTTCCATTGCATGACTGCAAAGAGAGTTAGCATTTCCGGTGCGCAAACGGCGAGCGCTACCCATCGAATTTTTCTCGTAATTCCCTCTCTCAGGCTTTCCCCTTTGATCGGTACATTGTGATGCATCACCACCCAGACGGAGACGAAAAGTACAAGAGAGCATTCCCACATGATATCAATAGTTCCGCGTTGATTTGGCTGAGAAACATATCCGAGCTCACGCCGAAATGACGGCTGAGAATTGTAAGACACGTCCTTGCTGCGAAAAATATTGAGCGCTGGCATGTTCCTAATAGCACAATTTTAGTTCGATGAGATGCCGATATAAATGACGTCCAACTATGCCAAAGCAAACAGATTTTTCTGCGAGTCGGATTAGCTAGAATCAAGAAAGAGAAGCTTAAAATTAAGTTTCTTCCTAAGAACCAGATTTCGAATGGGGAACCAAGAGCTCGTAGGAGCTTGGTTTTGTTCAAGTTCCAACAATGACCAACTTGTTGGCCACTGGGAAGCGCGTCCATATACCGAAGCTGTAATATTTTCCTCATTTGCAAACAAGCTCCAGGTAGTATGCTTCTGTTTTGTGTGTACTGTATTGCCGCCGGGTCGTCCAGTCTGGTAAGCGCTGGTTTCAAAGCATGGCTGTCCAAGCGTTAGAGGACAAGCGCCCATCAAGAGTCTGACAAACTTACCAGGGTGCCGAATCAGCCATTCATACGTTTTTCGACCGACGAATTTTTTGTAGCTCGAATCCAAAGAATTTAATTCCAGATTTCAATGAAAACGAATGGGAGAATCACATCACAAGCTTTGAGAAACACTCGTACGCACTCCACCAGCGCTGGTCCGAGGTTCCAAAATGAAATGGCACAGCTCTCACGAATATATATCCCCAAACTGTACAATGCGACTGCAAAGAAATGGTAGAACAGTAGCCACGGACTATGAATGACGCCACCGAGAAGTCCAGCCGGTTCTTCGATCCGTGAGCCTCCGAGCTGTATATATCGAACAAAGCCACGCTGAAGGATTTGTAGCTGAGGATCTATAAAACAAGTTAGGAAAGCGTGCTATTTTGATAGTTGAGAGACGGAAACAACACACCATCAGCGACAAACAGCGAATAGAGAGCCTGAGCCAATACGTTCAAAGTCATATTGACCTTTTTGCGCCCTGAATGTAGGCATTTCATCTGTGCCATGACCACTTTGGTGTCATGAAAATACGGAACTATCAGGGGATCCAATAACTCGCTGAGTAGAACGACATCGTTCAGACCGACAGTCATTCCCCCACCGACCAAGGGATGTCGCATATTCATCGCATCGCCAAGAAGTATTGCGCCAGGTGTGTTGTTGACGCTGGCTGGCAACCACGAGTTGGCCATGGAGCGAAGTCTGCCTTCTTGCAATGCTATCTCCACCATTGGTCTAACAGACTCCGGGAGAATTGGAATGACATTTTTCTTGATGTGACTCTTCACGCCGGCAATACTTGAAAGTGTCTTGTAGACATCGGTTGGAATATCTATCAAAATCCTCGTCTCGTGCTTGCCAATTTGGTATAGTAGGATAGGCGGGCCATGGCCAATTACGCCATACGCACGGCCCTGATTTGGCAACTTAGCATCAAAAAGCTCAAGACCCCAAAATCTAGATTTAGAGATGGGTTTTCTTCCTACAGATTGAGAACGAAAGTTAGATGCGTGTCCATCAGCCAAAATAGTTAATTGGGCAAAATACTAGAAAACGTCAGCTATGGTACAAACAGAATTTACGGCTTCGGGCAGTAACAAAGATAAATAATGGGAAGAAATGAGCAGAAATTTTGTACTTTGTGCTCCGTTTTATCTCCCGTTGAACATTTGACACCAACAACGACACCGGATCTCTCACACTTGAGCAGCTCCTTGACAGTGGCCTCCAAAACTCTGACGTTTTGCTCTTGTCTGGCAGTTTCCCTTAATTTTGTGATGAACTTGCCATGATGGAAGCTGCGTCCTTCAGGCCTTGTGTGCTCCTCTGAGCGAGCCGATGCCGCCCGTTTCTGAATCAGAGTCTGTTGGGACTCAACAAGAGGGTACCAAAAGACGATATTTTCCCCCCGGTAGAGAACCTCGTATCCCTTAACAGGAAATGCATCAATGCCCTCCAGACAGTCGCTCATCCCAAGTCTCTCAAGCGCATTGACACCACCAGGCTGCAAAAGCTCACCAACGATCCGATTAGGTTCTCTGAGACTTCTTTCGAGCAATAAAACGCTGCGGCCTTGTCTAGCGAATGTTGTGGCAGCAGCGCAGCCAACCACCCCGGCGCCAATTACGATCGCATCGTAGGGGTATTCTTCCGAACCCAGGTGCGCATTCTGTGTTTTCATAACTGATAATTTGACTTCATGAGAATTGAAAACGGTATCACTTCATATGGGATACAGTGGCGTAGAAATTTTGAAAAGGCGACAGAAGGATGAAAGCAGTTTGAGTGGAAATGCCGAGAGGTTTGCGATTTTCAGTGTCGTTGAAACATTGTTGGGGGTCACGGCGCTAGATTTTAGCGAGCGGTAAGCCTGGAGGATAGTATATTTTTAGAATAGACAGGGGTGGGGCAATCCCATCAACTATTTCGCACAATAAATTCACAAGAGCTGTAAATTCAGGGGAGCTTCTTCCTCTAGAATTAGGTGAGTTTTGCTTTCCACTGAGGTATTCTTTTTAATCTAATTTTAGGTTTTAGGGAATAGTGCCCTTCCCCTCGACTTTCAGGTGGCGGCTGGGATTCCATCACTTGAAAGGACAATAGGTAACTTTATTATGATAAGATATTAATAAAATAAATAAATTACAGCACGAATATGAGTATGATTTACCTTCTTCTAAACTTGTAGTTATTTTGTAGTTTTCAAGTTATCTCGGCGATTTTGCGACGGAAAAGATTACGATAGCAGCCCGCCTGATGGTTTAAGGGGAGATGGATATAGCAGCCGATATTCAACGACCTCTTGCAATGTATTTAGATTCACGACTCAAGATCATGTCTAGTGTTGCCGTGATCCTTCGGTCCGAAAATTTCCCTTTTGAAGTTGTCCCGTTGACCCCCCTATTTTAAGCGAGAATCCGAATAGCTTCACTGCACTGACGTACTCCCTCGCTAAATACTTTCAAGTTCAAGCAATGTTGATTCCACCTTCAACACATTATATTAGATCTTTACAGAAACATAAAGAAGATGCATCTATTTAATTGTTAGCCTGTGTTTACTAACAGCCACCTTACGAAACTAAGCGAAAGCTCGAAAGTCTTATTAAATTATTATTAAAAAAAAGCTTAAATTTCTTTTAAGTTTTACACTTCTTCAAATTTACTCTAAATGCTTAAAACCTTATCAATATCAGATACACTGTCGATGCTAAATTCACTGCTGATACATGCTGCTTAGCTTATGAACTAGCCCCAAAGGAGCAATCCGAGTAGCATAAATACCTGGCCTTCCTCCTTCCCCTCAAAAATCTTTTTTTCCTTCTCAGCCATTCTCGCCCGCGCCCGCGCGCCCCACCACAAGTATCACCGCAATCTGCATTCACAATGGGATCATTCACCATCGATGACGGCATCACAATTCCCTTGCCTCCCTCTTACTACAATTACCTCATGTCAATCAATTTAGATGCCTACGAATACCCCTATTACCAAAAATCCGGCGCAAAGGCCACTTTCTACGACATCATCAATTTGCTTGGTGGCTGTGCAAACTTTCTAAATGACTTCGAAACCAAAAATAAACATCTCACCCCAATCGACCGGCCTATAATGGAAGCCGCATATGTGTGCTTTCTGAAGTACCATTACAAGAAATGGGACCCAACATCGAAAACCGGAAAGGGAGGAGAAGCCGCAGCAGCCTGTGCTCTCAAATACAAGGAGCGACTTCTGTGGAAGGCTTGTGAGCAAGTAGGCGTTTTCCAAGATGTGCATAGCTCTTCATCTGCTGACTTTTTTTGAGATGACTAGTGATCAGGTGAAGGCGTGGTGGCGGAAGAAAGGTTTACAATACCCGGGCTTGAAAGTTGAGGACAAACGGAACAGAAATGATAGATGCATGAAATGTCGAGTTGTTGACAATTGATGGTTTTCTACTTCTTTTAATAGTTTATTAGGCTCCAAATAGGTGATTCTTTTCTAAATTTTATACAGCAATGCTCCATGATGAGCGTTTATTATACCAGGCGGGAAGCAGATACATCACAGCGTGCTCGAGTACGACAAAAATATCGTTGGCCCTCGCTTAACTCCTTTTCTCTTTCGAAAGCAACAACATCTTAAACGAAAAGTTAAGGAAAAAAAAGATAAACAGCCAATAAACAAAAGAGGTTGGTGCAGTAAACTCGGGAGCCCCGAATTGACTGCGCGTACATCCTCCCCCCAGATAAGACTTCAAAATGCCATATCTGAGGCCGCGCCCCTGTTCACTCCGTACTCCCGATGGTTACTGCACGGCCAGTGTGACCTTCCCGAGGATCATTAGTTACAAGTGGTCTTGAGGGTTACTAATCGAAGTTTTTGCGTGTTCTTCAATGGAAAAAACTTCCTTATTTTTCATATCTAAGAGTTTGGGATGGTAGGGGCGGTGTTGTGTTGTGTTGGGTTGGAGAGGGAGAGGAGGTGGGGGTGGCTGCAGAATGGGACAGAAGGTGAAAGCTATGGAGGAAGTTATTTTGTCGCTGCCGGTGCTGAAAACCATTATCAAGTCACTTGAGAATCGTGAGGACGGCGACGGAAGCAGTAGTTTTGATAGTGATTGATGATACCCATTATCTCGACCGCCACATGATGAGAAGAACTGCAGCTCGTTTTTGTATTGGAGGATCCGGTTGTTCGTGTCCTTTCCGTCCTTCAAGATATGCCCATTCACTGCTTCTCAAGAACTCACATATACACTGAACACAAGCAGCAGTGATTCGTGAGCTATGGCGAGAGTCGGGAGGTTAGGTATAGTCGGGGGGGTTAGAGTCGCCACCTCCACACCCCCCATGAATGCAACTGCCATCGCATTCGCATCTATCAAAGTTAGCATTCTGTTTAGCCTTGGAACTAAGAAGAGTAATTTTACCGTTTTTTCTGCGAGACACGACCTATCTCCACCTCTCTCTGACTGTCCGAAAAGATCCTAGACCGAGCATACTGCACGCAAACCAGTCCAGGACTCAGGCCTCGTTGCAACATTTTTGTGGTTGAAAATATGAGCAGTGCGAACTTCGATTCGTGTGTGCAAGAAAATATCGAGGCCTTATATGCTGTTCCCCGCCCGCTGCGCCTTCGCTCGTGAAACCGACCATTGTCGTATGACCAACGCCCGAGTTGCAAGATCTTCGAGAGTTGATTATACACAGCGCCAGATCCAACTGCGAATAAGCTCTGACCACAACCACAAGGCAGATTTGATCGCAAAACTGGCGTCCTACTAAAAACCTGCTTCTCTATTGGTATTAACATACAACATCCGGGATTTTGAACGAGTTTGATATGTAATATGGATCTAATCGGTTGTGCTGCTTCCGTTTTGGCCCTTCTCGAAGTCACAGCCAGAACAGCAAAAGCTTTGAATGTTGTCGTCAAACATTATCGTGACGCACCGGCAGAGCTTATCAGGCTGAAGCACCAAGTTGATGGAACGAAGAGCCAGATAGTTCTCCTGCATTACGTTTTGGAATCGGTAAATGGGAAAAGTCTCAAAATTGACGACGCAGACTGTGCAGCGACCCTTGAGCGGTTCATCTCTGACACAATTACGTGTTTTTCTGCTATTTCCAGCCACATAGAACAACAAAGTCTCCAAAGCAGAGCCGACAAATCCGCTAAGTTAAAGTAGGCTGTAAGGGATGCCTCTAAGGTTAAGAAATGGGAATCAGATATTCATAAGCTGTCTTCAAGTCTAGCTAATCTCCTCCTACTTCTAAACCTGTAAGTCATTCATTTATTATTCAAATTGATCCTGACATTATCCAGACGCTACTCAAGCCTTTTGCACTCTGAATTGATGAACATGAAGAACGAGATCATCTCAAACAATGATATTTCACAAAGCTCACATTTAGTCCCCATCTCTCGGCTCTTATGGTCTGGGAATTGTATCAAGTCTCCCTGGCCGCTGTTTTCTGTTGCTAATATCGAGGGTACAATCTACTCTGTTCGAAACCAAAATCAGCATCTCTATGGGATCTCCATCAGACTTCATGCTCTGTTCTGTCTAAGAGTCATTTGCTTCAACATTACGATATACCGCACATCGCTACTTTCTTTTAGCATCTCTCCAAGCAGTCCTGGACTAAGGCTTCAAAGACTAGTGCCTACAAACTCGGCTATTGTACATGCTTGTCGAACCGGAGATTCGAGGGCAGTATGGGACTTGCTTCACTTAGGAATAGCAAGTATTAACGATGTCACTCCGGAGAACCGACCACTTCTAAGGGTAAATGTCTTTGGCACCGAGGGTTTTCATTGATTTAACGATGGCCTAGTATGCATTGGAGAGCGGATCACTTGAGATCGTCGAATATCTTATCAACAATGGAGCAGAAGTAAACGATATGAGCGGTCCCGTGGAAAACCAAACGTTAGTCTGCATCTCTACTCTCTAGTCAGGTGATTCTCCTGGACTAAACATCAAGCAGGAGCATACTCCATTGTTCTTTCCAGTTTAGACAACCAAAAATTATCAGATTACTCCTCTCAAAGGGAGCAGATCTTGATTTTGTAGATTCTGAAAACTGGACCCCAGCTTTCAGAGTATTCACGAGAACTGTAACACAAACACCGGCTCTTGAGTTATTCGATATCCTGTTAGCCCATTCATTTACCGAATTAAACACCCAGGACGGCGAAGGCTGGACATGCTTGCATAGAGCAGCAGTATATGGTGTTGGAAATGATATCACTCCACTCATTAAACTCGGAGCGAATACCATGATCAAAACCGTCAAGCTTTGTTGGATACCCATCTTCTGCGCCGTACATTTTGGTAACATATCAACTTTCACCGAACTCATGAAACACCACCCGGATTTTCTAACCTTGAAAGACGTCAGAGAATGGACATTGTTACATGTGGCGGTAAATGCCAAGCAAGTCGAGATTGCAAGGACATTGGTCTCTCTCGGAGCTGATCCGCATTCTCTTAGTCTCGCAACGGATTTCTTCATTCCTGCAGATTTGAAAGGGGTTTCGGTTACCCCTGGAGATATTGCGAAACTTCGTGGTCCGGAAGTGTTTGCGGCTTATGTAGAGGCTTTGAAGTTTGCTGGTCAACAGGTGGAGCTGAATACTACTGAAATGGATGAGGGCATGGATCTGTTTTGGCCTGCTCAGGACCGATTCGAAGAAGGATCGATAAGTTGATTATTCATCTCTTGGTTTTGTAGACTTCAAAATTTAACGGTTGGCCTGGTAGTTGGCTTCAGACTGGCTAGTAAGTCAGTAGTTGTAGGTTAGCAATTTAAGCCAATTAGTTAACCATTTTCCTTGATTTAAGTTGGTCAGTTGACGAATTCTCGACATATCATTCGGTAATCAGTTAAATAATTGGATTTTAGAGTCTGTTTTAAAGGGAATTTGAAGGGTTCCAGGGCTTTTATAACCTAAATATAGGGTGTTGGGCCTGAATTTTAGGGTACTTGATGAGCCACCCGGCGAGAGACACTGGTTTAGTGCGTACAGGGGTTCTAGAAATTAAATAGCCGGCTTCAGACAGACTTGTAATACAACCTCTTTGGCCCCGAACAACTACTGATCGTACTGCTTATTTGTGTTAGAGCCCTGGACGCGGGGCTACGTACACGGTGCTGTATTACATAGTTGACTGTTGTGCAAACGGCGACGGCATTCATTTTCTCCAGCACTCCAGTAACCTTCTTTTGCACATCTGACCTTGAATCAGATAAGGAATATCTCAAGACACACTGAATTACTGATCTTGAATAGAGCAACAGCCATGTCTCCAGCGACTCCTATTCACCATAGGCAACGCAACCCTAGTAGCTCTGCTCCTGTGCCTTCTACTGTCAAGAATCCGACCTCAGGAAATACCTCAGAGATCCCCGAAACTGACAAGACCGACCCGATCAAAGACTCCAACTTGACCGCTCTCGATATTCAAGACTTCACCACTAATGAAATGGGCGCCCAAAGGGCCAAAGCCCAGCGGACAACAAGTTCCGGCACCCCTACCTATATTGCCTCTTCTTCCGATACGGACAGCACTCATTTAGCAGAGCTTCCTGACAAGATAAAGCTTACAACTCATGGATTCGGCTCTGATGCTATTTACACAACAAACCCCGATCAACCAACGCTTTCAAAGATTCCGGTCCCGATTCAAGCTCGTGTGGTACAGATGCTCAGAGACCTCAATATTCATACCATCACCTTCTCTATGCGCAGAAAGCTAGGTACTGAATTGGGATAACTTTGCTATTTCTCCACTGTCGGGGAATTCTCTCTGTCGGAGGGGCTCTCACCGTCTAGAAAGCAACTCTCTTTGATGGTGGATCCCCTTCTTAGGGATTCACTCAATACACCGCCTAAGAGCGAAACAGGAGTTGAATGGCCACTCCGTTCTGTGGCCACGGACATGGCAAACGGTATTGGCACCAGCTTTCGTGCTCTTGTTCTTGGCCGACTTGTTTTGAAAGATGACGACAACATTCGAAACCATACATACTGGACTGTTATAATGGCAACAAACTACAGAAGTTGGGTTGGAAACAATCTCTTTGCCTTGAGAGCATCTAAGATAGCCAAGAACGAGATGCTCGATGAGGGAGACTTCGAGTTGGGGCCATTACTCTCCGCCCACTAAGCGATTTACACCAAAAGTTAGACTTTTTAAAAACATATAACAAAGCAACCACTAATTAAAACGTTATAAAAATTAAAGCGCATTACAAGCAATTACTTCATAATATTCAGATATGAAGGAATTAAATTTTATTTTTAAGTTGCATATTTTTAATACACTTAAATATAGAAAGCCTTAAATTTCAGGAATTTTATATGTAAATAAGCGATTTCGTGACTTTATATAAAAGAAGTACGTATAACTTTTTATTATTTATTTAAATCAAATTCTGAATTTTATGAATAAAATTAAAGTAAATTTAGTTAATTAAACGTATTTTAGGATCTTTAATTAAATTTATTGTTGAATTATAAGAAATTTAAAAGTGTATGTTTTGGTGTATTTTGATGGGGGTGGGCGGAGAGTAATGGCCCAAACTCTTATAAGGAAAATAATCGATGCAAATACTCTGCGTTGGAGAATTTGTTTGGTCCAGCAATGGATGGATTGATGTACCACCTCGGCCCACTTAGCTTGCTTGACGCAGACTTTAGGAGGAACGGTGAAACTTCTGGTGTTAGTGGTGGTCCTCAGGTTTATGACCAAGTCGGTAAAGCCGAATTACTTCACATCTCGTCATGGACTAGCGAAGATATTGTTCTCAACCCGAATGACTCGGAGTGAGCTTCCGCTCGATTTCGTCGTACAAAACGCTAGGATACTAACCCATTAGATGATCTTGTCTCGTCATAGGTCTACCCTACGCAAAACACGCTATGATACGAAACTGGATGGGAGCTTTGACCTTTAATGTGGAATTGGCTGGAATTATATGGGTACTGCTCTGGCGTTAAGCGGAACTACCATTAAACGGACTGGCATAGAGTTGAATGGATTTTACATTAAAGGACCTGGCTCTGGTGTTAGGGAATGATAGCGGTTGATACAGGGGCTAGCCTTAGTTTTGTATATTGAATTCATATTATTTTTCTATATAAACACTATTTATCTCTAACGCCACTATGCTGTCAGTCAAGCCCACCTTCTCAATCCACTCATCATCTTCAACAATTCCTCCATCATTGTCATCATCCTTCATCTTCTCTTCGGGAAACTCATTAACGTCGAAATCTTGCGGTACATGATCTCTATTAGTGTCAGGGCATGTTCCCGAAAATTTCAAGAGAATGCAGGGAATTCAGAGAAAGGCTTTGTCTTTGCTGAGACTTGTTAGACTGACGTAATATGCTAGTTTTGTAATTTCTGTGTTTTTGTAAGATGTTGAAGGGAGTTGTTTTCATTTGAAGTAATAGCATCAAGATATGCGAATGTAAATTGTAAGCTGTGAGAAAGCCTTGTTTTGTATAAATGATTTATAGATAAAGAAAGCCTTCTAAGGCTTAAATTTATAAAGTGATTTTGAATATTTCAAACTTCTGCTACTATAATAAGTCTAGCTTCCCTTGCTCCCAAAAATGCCCGCGGTATAGTATCTTCCGATTCCTTCCAAATTAAAAGACTAATTCGCTCATATTTCTCTCCTACCTTTTTCAGTACCAGCGCGAAATGCAATATTCCATTATCTTCAGTAACATTCCAACAAGAAGATATTGAACGGGTGTCCCTGGACTAAGATACTCTGGTTCTTCCTCGTCATACAAAGGGACATCCTGCCATACGAAGTGACTCTCAATCCGAACCCAATCATCGTCCGTCTCGGTTTGGGAAAGGAGAACAAAATGTAAGCTATCTCCGCCCGAAAACTGCTTATACGAAACAATAGCGTCCACCACACACCCCGCAATATCCAACTTCCCACCAGTACAGTAGCCAAAGCGGTTCTTGCCTACCACAGAACAACTTACATCCAAGACATTCAAACGGGGATCAGCCACGAAATTAGGTACGAAATTCGTCACTTGCTCTTCGTCCTCATTGTAGTAGGTACCCACATGTCTAAATGTGATGTAGACATCACCTGTCAAAGTTTCGATAGAAGCCCAAGATCACGTTGGCGGTGATGGTTTCGGGAAGCGGCGCGCACATGTATGAGAGGGTTCAGAGTTTTCAATGGACGTGGACCACAAAAGAGAGTGAAACAAATCAGAACGCCATAGACCGGCAAGATATACATCATTACCCCTTCCGGTAATAGAGAAGAAACGCTGGAAACGAGTTGCGATTCCCGAAAGTGCAGGCAGGCGGTCCGCCTCGTACGGGAGTCGCAACTTAGAGTAGTCTGCCGCGAACCTAAGCCATAGATCGTAAGCTATAGCGGCGGGAGTCGTCCCTGAGGAGTCGAGCGCTGCGAAGAGCTTTTTGAGGCAGAGTCTCGCGTAGAGTCCGGACCCTGCGGATTCTATAGAGACATCTTTAAAGTCGTAGGGCTCGATATATTGTGCCGAGGAACATTCCCAGACCAAGCAGGAAGAGTGAAAATGCAGGACTCGTGGAGAGAGGAAGCGTTCTTGAAAGACCCAGGCACGGGAGAGGAGGTGGGGGGGCGGTCTTCGAGAACGCGGATGCTCATCCAGGCGGCGAATTGTTTGGAGATGCCATCTAGTCTGAGACGGGCGCCGATTCGTCGTTCTGGATTTTGTGGACTCCTAATTTTGTGCGAATGGACAAGCACTTTTATCTCAAAGTAGTTAGGTAGGTAAGTTCATCTTTCGAATAAGCAACCAGCACCAACCTGTCCCGTTGCTGCAAACGTGATGTATGAGTTGCTGTATATGTCGACCATGACAGCTGATTCGGTCTGCCAGTCTTTCTTGTCGTCTTGGATGATGTACAGGGAGTCTATCCATATGTATTGCAACTCCATTTTTTGTGCTAAGATGACGGCATCTTGAAAGGTGCGTGGCAACTCAGACCATCCGATGCAGGTCTTTCTCTGTTGTAGCGTTGCTCGAGTCGTTTGGATAAAGGATTCCGTACCCCAGCAGTGACTAACGGTAATATAGCAACCCTTTTGCCCTTCTGCGGTTTCCAAAAGCGCAACACTATCACCTTGTGTATTTCCTTTCAAGTCAATAACTCGCTTTGGCAGAATCCCTTCTCCTAGGTTCGGACACCCACTATGACGATCTCTACACTGAATCATCCAGGCGTTGAACGTATCCACGCAGTCATCGGGACTCGGTTTGGCAAATATTTCTCTCGAGACTCCCAGGGTCTTAAACGGTGAACTTTCAGTGCTCTCTGAAAATAATTCTAGATTAATGGCTGGTGGTCCCCCAAAGAATACTCTATTCCAAGCTCCCCAACTAGCTTCTATGGTCTATATTTCACTGTCTAGAATTCGAATCTGGACTTTATAAAGGCTGTTCGCATCCCAGGGGTTTTTTTACAGGAGTTGAAAACATCAATTGCGCAAAGCCGTATAGCTTCTAAGATCATAAAGCAGGATTCGCATCCTGGTCACTTGTTGATCTTAGTTGTGTTGATGTCGTTGCAAGCTCCTTCGTGCCGGCTTTGAAGAGGCGACGATTAACGGCTTGAGGGAATAACGCAGCGTTGAGGTTGAAACATGGTGGGCAGTGTGACATGTTGACTTTTTTGGAGACGTATAATGAAGCCGCTCTATTTGTTGAGTTTAATATTCGTAAAAGTGGAATTGTGGGTGCGTAGAAACCAGCTGACTTGCATTCTGGGAGCCTTGCAGTGATCACGGGAACAGAAGCCAGGAGTTTAACCACGGTTACATATGAATATGGTAGGCATGACAAGAGGGTGTATATAGTCAGTCCCTGCACCTCTGTAGCGATCTAGGCCTCCCTTACCACAATATGAACCTCCCACACTACCTACTGTAGTGTTGGGGACCTACTATTAGGAAGCAAGGCAAGCTATATAACATCTGTAAAACAGTGAGCTGTTGAGAATCGAATTAGTATAGTATTTTTATCAAATTACGAGATACTACATTTTATAAATAAAAAAAAGCCCCCTATTGGACAAAAGCACTGCAATAGTCCTTGATAATACAATAGGCCACAAATCGTAATATTATGATAAGCTTGAGATGGAGATAGATGGCGATGACATTGGCGAGGTTGAGAAAGCTGGTATGTTAAAGGGTGGAAGAGAAGTGATGATACAATGAAAGCGTTTCTCCTTCTATCAAGGCAAACTCACACAAATAGTATTGATTATGCTTGCTCCCTGATATCGCCAGACTAGTTCCCCAGCGCCAAGTCCCCGAACTCCATTCCTATGATGATTTACCTATCCAGCAGCTTCTTTGACTTGATCTGTAGTCTGCGGTGGTTCATCAATAAACTGCGGTACTTCATCTACCATAAAGCTCGGCGTGCTTTCTGCTCCCATATTCTCGAACTCCACTTCTTCACCCAGAGCCTCCAATTCCGCATCTAACTCCGCTTCATCTACGTCCTCTGGGATATCGTAACTCCTACTTATGCTCTCCTGAATATCATTTCCAATATCCATCAGATCCGCCATCTCGTCCTGCATCCTCTCAATCTTATCGATGTTGATCTTCCCATACTGCTGCTTCAGACTCTTGTTCGTCTGCTTCATCGCATCCACCGTTGTCATGACATTCTTGAGGTTATCCTGCATCATGCCTGCTTGCTCCATGTTCCAGGATTGTTGTTGAAGTTGGTCGCGCTGGCCTTCGTACATTTTCCGCCGTTGGAGGACTTTGAGAGCTTTCTGCTTGATGGCTGTTTTGCCTGGGCCGTCGCGCATTTTGGAGAGTTTGGCTTGGTAGCCTTGGAGTTCGGCATTGATGGCGGCCAGTTTGACGTCGATGGTTTCTACTCGCTCGTCAACCTGGAAATGTTAGCGGGCAGAACGTATACAGTAGCAGAGAGACTCACATTTTTGATAGCAGAATTGAGGCTTGGCTTTGGCGCCGTGCTCTTTGCGCCGAAGAGCCGATTCATGTTAGAAGGTGGTTAGCAGACTTTGTCTACCTGGGCATCTAAAGTCTGTGAAGGATGTTTCCTCGAGTCGCACGGGAGTAATTCTCCGGAGGGAGGTTGTGCTCGCTTTACGAGTATGCTGGATTTGCCCCCCTATCAAGGCAGCAGGTTTTGGACTGGTCTTGTCTGCAAGTCTCAGGCTGTCGTCGGCAGAGGTTCGTCTGGACTCTCGGTAGTCTTGAGGTGGGGTAGTGCTTAGTACTTGGCTGACGGGGTTTGCAGACAGTGGCAGAGATGTCGAGAAGTGCAGACCTGCTCAGACAATAGAGGACAAGGCTTTAAATTCAAAGGGGGGGCTGATGTAGAAACCAAGTTGTCGCGTCAAAGATTACCCTGTTGGCGTCGTAAGGCTGCGTCGCAATGCCTTCTAGCTTCGAAGCTCTACCCATTTGCTCTTCAGGTTGTCATTGGCCAAGTCCCTACCCATCCGAGCTCGGCTAGCAATCACGTGGCAGAAACGTTGCGGTAGGTTATTCTTGTTTCAGCAAATATTGCATCCATGCACGACGTGGCAGCGATCAAGAAGCAGACGGAGACGGTGGATATTGTGATAAAGTGTGAATGTGCTTTGTTGAGCCGGCTGCGAGTTCTTTTCTGAATAGACTCATGCCTCTCCTGTGTCTCTCGCTCATCCGTCTTAATACCATATTGCCAGGCCAGAAAAAGGGGCTGCCGTCGGATTGAAAGCCAGTGCCGCCCTTTCACCTTTTTCACCTTTCGCAGGGATTGCTGGGAAGGTTTGCGCCCAACCCAGTCACCCCCGATCATATCAGCAAAACTCGAGCCAAAACCGAACAACATCGAAACAATCACAACCTCTTTTGCTCCAGCGCCCGATGATCATTGGCGATAACAGCCTTGCCATTGTACTTCTACGACCGCTTCTCTTCTTGTTCTTCTTTTGATACCCGACACCATTTGGCTCGTCACCTTTACATAATCGATCTGTCGCGCACACTCACACTGGGACTGCGAAGCGGCGCTGCCAACTCACGGAGAGCCTCAACTAAATCTGCATCTGCATCAGCCCTAATACCTGGCACACGACTCGACTCGACGTCAGCGATTGTACAATACCATCCCTTTGGCATCAAGGTCGTCAGTGTACGTAGCACTTCCCCGCCTCCGCTCCTGGCCAGCGCGCAAGTCTCGCGGGGCTGGAGCGCGCCTGATTGTAGGCATAGGCACCCACAGCACCAGAGACCGCCATTCAGCCTTGACTCGAGCACACCGCTAACAGCGTCTCTTCCAGTCACCTTGCGACCGAAGTATCTTCCTTACGAATCACGATCCGGGCATAGAAAGGTCTCCAATCGTCTGCTACATCTCATCGGCGCCTTTGTTCGGGAATACCATATTTTGCGGCTCTTTTAGCGACATCCGATATACTCGCATGACCAACTTCCAGCGACGGTTTGTCTGCAGGAACGATTTCTACCTCGCTCCACTACCCTATAACCGGTGGCAGACGAGCGCTGTTACATAATTCAAGATGTTTTGGAGATTTGGCGGTTACGCCAATACCTCTGCCGTTGATACCCTTCTCGAGAAGCAAGATGTTACACTGGAAGAATTGCTCGACGAGAGCGATCTCATACAAGAGCTAAAGCAACATAACACAAAATTGATAGAATATTTGAGGGAGGACAAGATTCTGGAAAGACTGCTCGAATACGTTGTAGCTCCGAAGCTCGAAGTCGTCGTCTCTGACGAAGTCGAGGTTGAAGACAAGGGCAAAGAGCCTGAATCAAAAGGCAAGGAGGGTTTATTTTCCAAATCGCAGAGCGTTTCTGAGGATGGCGAAGACGAGAGAGAGAAGAAGCGGAACCGATATGCCTACGTTGCTGCCGAGATACTCTCCTCAGACAACTGGTCGATATGTGAGGCTTTGATGGAAAACCAAGCACTGTTGCGGAAGTTCTGGGATTTCCTGAAGCTCCCTCCCCCTCTCGATCCACTTCAAGCGAGTTATTTTACAAAGGTCAATGAGGCTCTTCTCGACAAGAAAACAGAGGAGATGCTGGATCTCTTCAAGTCGTTGGAAGGAGCAGTCAAGAATATGCTGCAACATGTCGATTCTCCAATGGTGATGGATTTGCTTCTCAAAATTATAAGTCTCGAGAAAGCAGAAGGGGGGCAAGGAATCGTTGACGTAAGGTTTTGCTTCTTTGAAACGACGCTCGGTGCTAACTTTCAAAAAACAGTGGCTGCACTCCCAAAATTTGATGCCAATCTTGCTTTCATTTTTATCCTCAGAGCATTCATGGGCCACGCAGACTTCGGCTGGGGACTTCCTAAAGGCAATCATAACCATTTCCGCAAATGCGTCACAAAATGAGCAGTCATGCATTGGCCCAAATGAGTTAACACGACAACTAGTATCGCAACCTTGTATCGAAAAGCTGATCTCAGACATGCTCAAGGGAGGGAATCCTTTGACCGTTGGTGTCGGCATTGTCATCGAGGTCATCCGGAAGAACAATTCTGATTACGATCCTGAAGTTGGAGCCGAAGCAAATGCTATTCCATCCAGTCGAGACCCCATTTACCTTGGAACCCTTCTAAGAATGTTTGCGCAGCGCGTTCCGGATTTCATGGAACTCATCCTTAGCCCAAACCACACCATTGGTGGAGGCGACGGTCCCGTGACCATCAAGAGGAAGGAATTGAGAGCAGCTTTCGGCGGGAAAATCGAGCCCCTAGGGTTTGATAGGTTCAAAACCTGCGAGCTGATGGCAGAGCTGTTACATTGCAGCAATATGGGGCTCCTAAATGAAATCGGCAGCGAGGAGTTTGTCAAGGCCAGAGATACCGAACGTGAACGACTAAAGGCAGAAGGCAAGCTTGCCGTTTCCGCATTGCAACCTGGTCAATCTGATGAGGATCTTACAATGAAATCGTCGACACAGACAAGACTTGGGTCGCCAGAAGGCCTTCGGAAACTCGAGGTCCAGAACGCCTCGGATGATGATGGATTTGAAGAAGTCACTCATGCTGCCGACCTAGGTGACGATGCCAAAGATGATTTTGATGAGAAGCCCGAGGTCGAGGACTTGCTTCATCCTACGAAACCGGAGACTCCACTATCTTTCATTGACAAAGATGACGACGAGTTTGTGGATGAACCATTGAGCTCGCCTCGACTTCATACCGAAAAGGAACCCGAGCAACTCGAAGTACCCGAAGATGTTCAAGCGACTAACCCAGTATCACCGACAAGTGAGCTTACTGAGCAGGTTCAAGCATTTGAACTAGAGGAGGGATCCGATACGCCTATGCATGATGCACATGTAGAAGAAAGCGAGCCGCCTACGTCAGACGCAACCAAGCATTCGCCTGAGTCCTCAGAGGAATCTGAACAATCTGTTCCGACGCCATCCGAAGAGGATCTCGTTGAAGGTGAACCTGTGCCTGCTGAACCAATCCTGTCTCAAGACCCAATGGATGAGATGTCAGCTGAGGATAAACCTGCTCCGCTGTTTGTAAAGAAGGCAGAACCTTCACCTGAAGCAGTCCCAGAACAAGCTAGTGAAGCACCTCAAAGTACCTCGAGCGTCGAAAGCATGGATACCACCATGGGGGAAGCCGGCGACAGCTCCAACTCGATTTCCATGAACAATACAGAGGAACACCCACAACAGTCATATGTGGAGGCCCCAGCAGCACCAGTTGTTGGTGATTTCCTGAAAATGCAGTTCGTGGAACACAAAGTCGTCCCAACTATTCTAGTAAGTTTGAAAATCGAAGATCAACGTTTGGAAATTAACAGGTGCAGGATTTCTTCTTCCGATTTCCTTGGAACAATTTCTTACATAATGTCGTGTATGATGTTGTACAACAGGTGTTCAATGGTCCCATGGATCGTGGATTCAATCGTTCTCTGGCAATCGACCTTTTCGAAACTGGTAATATCACGATGCGCATCGTCGACGGGCAAAAGAAGAGTGATGAAGCACAAGAGAAAAACAAGATGCGATTAGGATATATGGGTCACCTGACGCTTATCGCAGAAGAAGTTGTGAAATTTACTGAGAGACATCCACCTGAGTTGTTGTCGGAATCGGTTCTGGAAAAGGTCATGAACGGAGAATGGATCACATACGTCGAAGTAACTCTAGCAGAAACGCGGGAAAGAGATAACGCTATTCTTGGAGGTGTCAGGCCGGATATGTCGGTGGGACCACGACAAGCAGTAATGAACGCCGTCAATGCAGCCAACAACTTCGGAGGAGCTTCGTCAGCCTTGACAGAAGCAGGTCTCAATGGATCAGCAGGACTCGGCAGCATAGACCTTGTGAATGGTAACGGCACAACGGGCTTTGCTCTTGGTGGCACTCTACTGAGCGGATTCGGAAGCTCAAGCGACGAAGAAGACGATGAGATGGACGAAGATAATGACGAGGATGGATCAAGGAATAATAGTGGATCGGCTGAAGTGGGTCATTCTGTTCCTCCAGCCCCTAATCTTGACAAGTTCGACGATGAAGAAGTCGATTATGAGTATTTGGAACAACTCGATCGCGAGACCCCTTTGTTTCCGGAGGGAGAAGTCCGCTATCTTTAATCATTGTTCTTGTACATTACCATAACACGTTGGTTTCTGGCTGTCCCGCCATTCATGAGAGACTGGTTCCAAAAATTATGTTTTTCGAACATTTGTCTCTTGGCGGTTTGATGTCTCGGATGTATCCAGCTACACAGCTCCATTGAGCTGTGCTTTCAATATCGTGCTTCTCATATAGTGTGATCTCTTCAATTTGGTAAATGTATACTGACTTAACTTCCTTAGTTCTCACGCTATATTTCAACGCCGTCGACTACTACGGCTACATCCGGTTCTGAAATGGAACCACCGTCCGCACCTCCGCCACCACCACCCCCTCTCAACATTCCACCTTCAAGAGCACGTCGACAATTAGCAGCTCGCCTTGCACTTCACTCTAAGCAAAATTCGCAAAATAATGCTGAGAATGGAGATCAAGCCGAAGAATCCAATCACCGCAAGAATTTGAATCCATTCGCAGCAGATGAAGACGACGATTCAGACAACGACGACGGCGACTTCACCATCGGCGACCTAGAGACAGAAGAAGAGGGTAAAGGCCATCTACCAGCTGGCACAGGTCTTGTTGGCAATGATGAATCACTCATCTCGGGCGCCAAGAATGTGGGTTTCCTTCCCGATGCGATCACCTTGCCTTCCAACTCCAACAGCCATCACAAAGCCATCAGAGCGAGCTTCCCCTCCATGTGGCCATTTGGCAATAGCATCCTCAACAAGAATAGTAGTAACCCCGGCGATCACTTTGCTGTTGTCGGAGATGGTAATTCCGATTTGTATAACGGTAACGGCAATGGCAATGGGGGCAGCGACAGGAACCATTTCAGAGGTGCGAGTGCTAATGATATTGGGGACTTGCAGAACAGCTCGGATGAAAGCGATGACTCAGATGATGAGGAAGAGGGGTATGGTCGTCATGACGAGGCTGGCTTTCTAGGAAGCGGTGAAGGCGGGAGAGGGAGGGGGAGAGGCAATCGGAGGCGATTGAGTAGTACGACGGAGGCGAAGCGAAGAACGAGTCTCGAGGATGATGATGAGGATGAGGAAGTCGTGCATGTGGCGATGGCGGAGGCGGAGCTGGAGAGCCATGTTGAGAAGCCGGGGTTGGGGGAAGGTGATGAGGAGTTAGTTGAGATTCAGCATGCGGAGATGCAGGGGGTGGACGGTGTGGAGAGTGAGAAGTAGTATGTTTGTGTGGCTGGAGTGGGGGTGGATGGATTGGGGTTCAAATGAAGGCGTGGGTGGAGCAGACTTTGTAAGATAGTTACACGATGATGGTAGATGGATGGTATGGTATGGATGAATGGCTTGGGTGGAACCTTGTATTGTACAATAGGAATTGTGGTTATACCAAGGCATGATCTTTAAGGCGTTTTCCTATTTTCTATTTCTCTCTTTTCTTTCTCTGCTTCCTACTTGTCCTTTTATTTACGTGTTTTGCGGAAAGAGAAGAGAAGAGAAGCAGGCAGATAGCATTTGGCCTTCATCATGATACCATTTCTTACACTTGCTAAATTCTTATACAATACTTTGTGGAAATTTAGTGATGGGATGTAGAAGAATGAGTGAGATCACAGACGATAAATAGAACCCCTTCCAATTTTGAGAATCAAAATTGGCAAGTGCCTCCTCTCTGCCTCTCACTTACCGCGCAATCCGTCCATTCAATCCCTTTTCTTTTTCACTCCGAGGAACTCGTTTCGCAGCAGGTACTCTGCCCTCTCAAATTATATGCCTTAAAATCAAGTATACATTCCTATTCCTACTACTACTCCTCGCTTTTCAACCCCAAAAATACTATAGAACAAGATAGGTCAATAGCTTGTAATTACAAAATTTTCCAAACATACATACATACACAAACACACACACACTTCATATACAGATCAAAACGAATCAAAACAAACGGAGTATCTTCGCTCGCTACCACCTCTTTTTTGACAAAACGCTAATTGGAACCAAGTTTTTGGTCAGAAAATGAAAGAAAGAGGAGAGAAGAAGGGAAAGAAGGAAATGACGGCTTTTGCTATTTACAGAACATTCGTTCGTAGCACTTTTGTTCCTTTTTTTTCTCCTTTAATGAAAAAGCACACCGATCAATCAATCACATCTTAAAAACTAAAAGAAGATCCTCACGCGGCCGGAGTCGAAGTCGAAATTACTGTCGAAGTAGCAACCGGAGTAACAATCGATTTACCACCGACTCTAGACGACGTCAAAGTAATCCCACGCTTTTGATAATACGTCTCAAAGGTAGTGGGAGGGAGGGTCTTGATTATTCTTCTCGATGATGACGGGGGAGTTGGGAAGGTTGTTGGTGGGAGGGTTTTGATGATTTTTGAAGTCGGCGTGCTACTCGTGCTCTCTGTGATGTCGGTGGTAGTGGAGCTTGTAGGCCACGGGTACCGCGGGTAGTGCGTTGACAGTGTTGTCGTCGAGGTTGGAATATTCTGCGTGGAGGGGACGTAAAGGGCTGGAATATTATCGAGCTACGGACTAACTACAAGCTACGGCGCCGTACGCCTGTTCGCTAAGACCTAGTTCAGGGTGAGCAGCGGTGCGACAGAGGTCAGAAATGGAATGCAAAAATTGGGTACCTCCGTACACCTATGCCTGTGCCTGAAGCGGCACTTACGGTCGAGTGTGTCTACGGAGCACCACGGAGCAGTCACGAGCGGCTTCCCATCTCCCTGTGCTAGTGCGATGAGAAATAGTTGTAGCATGTCCCTAGCCCGGCCCTTTTCCTCTTCACGCATCAGTGCGCGCTGTCTGTGGTGCTCGAAGCTTGGAAGAGTCGAAGCTTCGAACTCTACTGGCCCGCGGCTCTAGCAGCTAGCTGCTGCTGTAAAAGCGTCTGGGATGCCATAGATTACGAGTAGTGGGTCTAAAAGTCCCTACTTCGTAGTCAAGGCTACGCCGTTACCGTAACCTAATGTACGTTGCGACTCGGGCGCAGTCAAGTCATGGATTGCATACGTCGTTGAAGCCTAAAAGTTGGTTCAAGGACGGCTGTTCGGGATTCGAAGCAGTCGCAGCGAAACAATGGTGGGCCAGAAGATCAACTTCAGCGACCAAACGCAAGCGCTTCTCCCAAGCAACTTCGCCCATATTGAAACGAGCCCTATTTCTATCTTTCAGCGGATTCAGAACAGTTTTCCCGAAGTGGCGGGACAGATTCTGGGCCAACGCATCAGAGCCGTCAAGTAATTATCTTTTCCTTGGGTATCTCAAAGACTGACGTCAGGTAACAAGCGTCTTCTTCTTTTACATAGTGTGTGGAAGCCATTGTCACATGAGGTGGATGAATGGGCCCTCGCGGTTTGTGACGGAACAACGGTGAAGTCCGATGACCTTGCCGAAACCGACTCAATCCGGCAAGGCAGCATCAGCACTCATTACTACGCAAGATACGATGAGGCACAGAAATGGTACTTTCTGAACAAACAGTGCCCGGATGAGGCATTGATTTTCAAGCATTTTGATTCGGAGCCAGGCATCCAAGAACCTTGTAATTTCTATCTGCGCAGACATGCATCCAACTCCACAACAGGCGCTAACCATACATGTGCAGATGCTTTACATGCTAGTATAAGACACCATAACGTGGCCGAAACTGCAAAGGCGAGGCGGAGCATTGAAGTTCGGACATTGGTCTTTTCCGAGACTTTTCAAGGTATTGGGGATTGCTGATTTATGTTGCTGGATGTAACACACTATTCGATCTGTCTACCTGCAGGAACTGAGATAGGATACTTGGCAGTGAGGCTGGGAGGAGCGCAGCCTTTCCTTTATTAGAGACAGACATTTAGCCACACATATTATCCATGGATTTGTCTCCTAAGTAAACCCAAATGGCCGTAACTTCCCGCTCAGTAATGTAATAAAATTTAGAATAAAACTTGTAATTGATTAATTAAAAGGATTGAACATTAACGTTTCGACGAAATAGTCAAACTGTCAAACAGCTAATGTCAAAAATCGTTACCTAATTCGGTAATGAATCTCTACATAAGTTCAGTATCTGGAAAGTAAAAAGTCCTATAGCTAAGAATTTTTCTATACTCTAGAACTAAAGATACAATTTGGATAAGTAAATTCAAAACCGAGCTTTTTGATTTGGAACCAAAAGAAAACTGAAATCCAACGGATCGTGTGGCTAAATCTCACCCCTTGTGTTGCGATCACGTCAGCACTCATGCAGTTGGTTCACAGCAATTAGAAATGAGCAGTGAATACCAACAAGACGAGGTTTGTTCGTACCTACCTTGTACTGATGTTCCTGATATGGTAGGTCGCACAATGGCGTTTCTTGGCAACGTTGCTGCATCCCCTTCCTAACCAACAACGAAGACTTGTCAAATTCAAGATGAACAAAGAGACTGTCTAATGGTCTGTCACATATATCCAACCATCCCCTCATAGACAGTGGCCCCGAAATGGAGTCAACACAAGCAGAAGTTGAAGCCCTAGCTCATGTAGAGCATGGGAGCGTCCCAGAAGCAGCAACCAACGATACCAATGAGAAAACTCCAACTGAATCGGTACGTGGGAGGCATCATGTTTATCATTACAAATACATCCAAAAATGCAAAACATTAAACTGATGGATATACTTTGCAGCTACCAAGGTCAGAAATTGAACCCACGGATCTGTACCGCCATCCAAAAGACTGGCCTCGTACCAAGAAATGGACGGCAACGCTCATCCTCTCGGGCTTCGCCTTCCTGCAACCTCTTGCAGAAACAATGCTGGCTCCAGTTGAGGAACAAGTCTCACGCGATTTGGGTATTTCGCACGCCTATGACTGGCTTCTCGTAAACTCCTTGATCCTAATCGGAGTCGGTCTGTCGCCGTTGATACTGGCACCACTGTCCGAAGTTTACGGCCGCAAACCCGTTCTCATCATCGGCAGCACCATTTTCGTCATCTGGAATACGGGATGTGGAGCGGCCCGGACCCTTGGCCAGATTCTTGCTTTCAGACTGCTCTCCGGTTTTGGAGCATCCGTTGCCGATGCCACTGCGGGTGGAGTTCTCAGCGACCTATGGCGGGCTGACGATAGGGGAAAGGCGTTTGCCATTTACATGGCTGCGCCGCTTCTCGGCCCTGCCCTTGGGCCCATCTGCGGTGCTTTTATTTCGGATGGAATAGACTGGCGATGGGTGTTCTGGATCACTTCCATTACGTCGGCCGTGGTCATCATTCTCGCCATTGCCTTCTTGCGCGAGACGTACGAGCCGAGACTAGAGGAACTTCGCAGCAAAAAGGAGAAAACTGAACAAAAGAACCCGCTAAATGTTTCGGGCGGAATGAGTCATTTTCTCGATCTCATGCGAACCAATCTTCAGAGGCCGTTTCGTATGCTTGGCACTCAGATCATTATACAACTCCTGGCCGGGTACATGGCACTTTTATACGGCACCATGTTCTTGTTCCTCTTCATGTATCCCCGCATGTGGACGCAGCAATATGGCCAAAGTGTCGGTACTGGGAGCTTAAACTACATATCCTTCGCCATCGGTCTTATCGCTGGTGTGAACATCGCCGGCCCTCTCAGCGACTCGGTCTACTCCCGACTGAAAATCCGCAATCATGGAATTGGCCACCCTGAGTTTCGCATTCCCCCAATGGCTATAGGCACTACACTTGTCCCTATCGGATTGCTGTTGTGGGGATGGTCTGGCCAAGTCAAGGTACACTGGATAGTGCCAAACCTGGGGAGCTTGATATTTGCCATGGGCGTTTACGTGTGCTCCGGATGCGTGTCAGTCTACACCATTGACACGTACACGCGATATGCAGCGTCCGCCATTTCGACAAACCTTGTTTTGCGAAGCCTTACCGCTGCTCTCTTTCCGCTGTTTGCTCCTTACATGTTCGATAGCTTGGGTTTCGGATTGGGAGCGACAGCACTGGCGGGCGGGTTTGCAGTATTTGGCATAACCGTCGTGATCGTTTTGTGGTTCTATGGCGAAAGGCTTAGAGCTCGTAGTCCGTACTGTGCTGTTGGCGATGAAGACTGATATGGATTGGGAGAGCAAGCCATCGTATCAGTTCTTACAAAACGAGGTTAATGAGAAACAAAGATCTACATACCTGGTATAGATCAAATGCTGGAATATATAGCTTCTGACCAAAGAGGCCTGATTTCAGCGGGGAGTCTGATTTCAACAATTTTTAAATCATTTATGTGATAAGGAGAAGCGATCCGTATGATGTTGGATACAGCAATCCCGGTGATTATTTCGAATACACTTCGTATCAGACGTGATATTGTGGATCTTATGGTATCGTTGAGGTTTCGCCACTTGGCCTATCAAAATATCGCATTAGATGAGCTAGAATACTATTATTAAAGTTTCTTCATTAGCCTATAATTTCGTGAGCATTTTCACTTGAAATTTCTTTTTCAATCAGCTTGTCCTTAAGTGCTGAGCTCTAAATTTTTCCAATTAATGCCATTCTGTAAGCTAAGACCTTTAACCAGTTAACTATAACAATCTGGATTTGATTACAGCGCAGACGCGCTATTTCACGCACGAAAAGTTCTCGATCACGGAGCTGCAGGGCCTTAGTCGCTAAAATATAGCGCACTGCCTCACTGTAATTTAGCGAGCAATCGCTAATCCCTCGCATCATCATCGGAACGAAAACACTTCAAAAGTTAAATAACTTTCGACAAAGATAGTTTAAAACGCTTGAATACATTGATTCTTTTAAGATCTTAAGATTATTTTCCCTGATTTAAATAAAGTAGCAATTAGTAGCTATTTAATTATTTTGAAGTGTCTTTTTCGCTTAAAAGTTACAGTCGTCGATCGCATTCAGCCACACCGCCGTCACTGCATCAAGATCAAGTTCCCCGCTCGCTCGCCCGAAACTTGCAAGAAGCGAGTTTTTGGAACGTACATTTGCCAAAGGGATACTATCAGGAAAGCAATAAGTAATCTATTAGCACACTGTTTATAGTAGTTACAGCACCTCTATTAGGACATAGCCACAGGAAGTGTGAGCAAGGTGGGTGGAGGCGGATCTAGCGCTGAGGCATTTCTGCTCCTTGGCAAAAGATAAGAGTGATCTGTAGAAGGAGAGGAAACAGCTGATGGAGATTGTGTATAGGACGAGAGAGACAGTGAAAAAGTGTGACTAGGAGAAAAGAAGATATGAAAGGGGGATGAAGAACGAATATGGTAAGACGGACGGACATATAAGCATTTATAGCATAGAGCTGTTTATGGGGGTAATAATGCTGTTGCTTGAGAAAAGAGGGAAAGATGTGAAGGTTATTTATCTAGAACATTGTGATTTTGAGACTGGGCTCGATCAACTCTGGAAAGGATAAACGATACTAATTTTGCATTCGTACCAGTTCCTTCACTCTCACAGAGAGGAATAGTTGAGGTCGCAACGAGACTTGCAACGAGACTTGCAACGAGACTTTCAACGCTGGAGGAAGGAATGATGCGCAATTTTTAATGGACAAATTAATTTCATCCAACGATAGTTTTTCATGTACTCGTCCAATCCATCATATCTTCATTGCTCATGGACTGCGATGCTATCGGCGGCCCATTCCGCATAAAACCACACCTGCCTATCGGACAAGAATAGAACTGGCCTTCCTCATTTCTCCTACTAGAGAGACGGGTAGTATATCTGCAAAAGCACTGCGGATTTCCAACATCAATACCGATATCGTCGTCGAAAGAGATGAAATATCCCTGGTTTCCCTTGTGGCGACCGGAGCATATGTAATATGGTCTCCCAGCATTGCCGATAGGATTGTTTTGGAGGACATCCGGCCGCAGCCCAGGACTACCACATGTTCGGCATGTTGGGGGTTCGGCGAGGGGGAAGGTAGGCTCTTGGACCGTTTGGAATTGCATTGTATTCGAAAGCCTAGGACTAGATGCGAGCTTTGACGGAGCAACTCGAGGGGTCGTGTGGGGAGATTGTTGGGTTTTTGCTAGTTTTAATCTGCGTTATTAGCTCGTTCTCGCAGACGAAGTGAAAAGACCAGGGCATACAAAATCAACTTAGCTTAGTCGCTAGTCGCTGCAACAATGGTTGACTTTATGGTACGCATGAACTCTATCATTCGGAGCTTGTGAACCGTCCGCAGTTGTTCAAGTCGAACGTTCGGATTATAAAGTGGGATGCGACGCGTGCCGCCCGCGCGCGGTGTGCAGCTTTCTTATCAGGACTCGGACGGTGTCTAGGTGGCTTGGAAAGCTGAAAAACTGCTAGTCCTAATACGGAGGTACATATTGGTAATTCTATAATAGGAAACCCTCGCCACTTTGATGCGTTACATTCAGGTCACTGCCCATGTCACCATGTTACCCACTTCCCGCCTTCGTTTATTAAAACTCACCGAAAATATATTTCCTTAGAGATATTCAGGTGGGGCCCCGAATGACCAGTAAAAGCCACAATATGCATTTAATACACTATGCTAAATAAGTGCTCTGTGCGTGCGTCCTGGGCATTAGAAACAAAAATTATGTTTTCCGAGAGACTTCACGTTAGGACTGACGTGTGAAAACCATATATTATTAAGGCGGTGGTTGGGCGAGGGTTGCTAACTTGCTAAGCGAAAGAGAAGAGGGCCTCAGGGGGGCGGGGTAAGACGTTCTCGCATAAACCATAACGTTCACAGCAGCAACCCTCGACGGCAGAGCTGTCGCATCTCCATTTACTCAAAAACACATGAACTCCTATTTTAATAATCGGCGGTCTGCTCCAGAAAATTTTGTTTTTCAATTCTTTTGCAACAGTGTTACTATCTTACATCTACGTTTTCTGCCTCTTTAGTTTGTTGTCTCCCCGACCTTCTACTTTTCAACCACTCCACTGACCTCAGCAGCAATCTTTGCCTCGGGCTTCTTGATGCTCCTCCACTCAAGGGTAGCTGAACTGAGGGCTGCAAAACACGACACTATCAACCCAACCTGGAAAACCTTTCGCAGCGCCTCGTTATAAGCTGTGAGGACCGTCTCTTGTAAATTCCCAGGCAGCTTACCAAGTAGCGAGGTAGCGCCACCCTCAGTAATAAGGCTCGAGTTGAACCCCGGGATCTCAGAAAGTCTTTGCACAAGCTGATTGCTCAATACGTTCTCCCCAACAGCAACAAACACAGCTGCACCTAGGAGCTGACCAAATAACATCAGTGCTAAGCCGATTGGCACATATTTTTTCGGCAGAGCAGTTTGCGTAGCGAGGTTCGGTACTTGAAAGCACAAGCCCAAGCCAATTCCATATAAAATTTGATAACCGAGCCACTTCGCTTCGCCGGTATCGACCTGAAGGGTTGTGAGAAGTCCGGCCCCGACGGACATGATACAGGATCCTATGATGGCAAGCGGTGTGTAGTATCCGATCTTCGAATTTATGAGTCCACCCGAAATTGATCCGAAGACCATTGATAACATCAAAGGCAGGAGCCGGATGCCAGATTCTGCAGCAGTTACACCTTTTATAGACTGAAACCAGATTGGAAGGAAGTAGACTATAATTAAGATTAGTTATCAAGAAATAATGCTTCACAATGTGGTCTTCTTACCGAATATATAGTTTCCAGAGCCGATGCAAAGAGTTGATATCAAGGCAGCAACGACGCTCCGCTGCTTGAAAATACGTGGTGGAAGTGTTGCTGTTGTAGGAAGCAAGATTTGGACAGCAGAAAAAGCAACTAGCAATACCCCCGTAAGAGCTAATAATGCTATGATACGCCCATTACCCCACTAGAGATTGTCAGTACGCTGGGAAGTCAAGATGATAGTGCCTGTAACTCACATCATACTTCTGGCCGCCCCACTGAAGTGCTAATAGAAGACAGACCACACCGGGTACCAGGAATGTAGTGCCAAGTGCATCAAGTTGCCTCAGCTTCTCCGTTAGGGGGAGCTTGGTTGTATCTCGGTCGGGGATGTTGAGAAAGGGGGCGATGATGATCATCGCCATGCCACCAAGTGGCAAATTGATATAAAAGCACCACCTCCATGTCACATTTGAGGTAAAGGCACCCCCAACCAAAGGACCCATAATCGCAGCAATGCCAAAAAGGGCGCCGAAGAGGCCTTGTATTTGTGGACGATTTCGCAAAGGAACAACGTAAACAATGCATACGATCTAGAAAACATTCATTAATAATTGAGGCTACGAAGGGAAGTATGGATCAGTGGTAAACTTACAGTTCCAGTCATGATACCGGCGGCGCCAACTCCGGCAATTGCTCTTCCAACGATGAAGGCTATTGAGTTTGGAGCTGCTCCGCAGATAGCAGAAGCAACCTCAAATACTAGGATACTTGTGAGAAGGACGGCTTTCACAGAAAAAAATGTGTAAATCTTTCCAAACAACAGCTGGAAAGCGCAAAATGTCAATAAATATGCGCTTCCGTACCAGCCGACGTCAGTGAGGGAATTGAAATCATCAGTGATTTGAGGTATGGCCTAACCAAAACAAGTCAGCACATGCGCAACAACAAAAGCCGTCTGGATGCGAGGTTTTTTCAATGGGGTGTCCTTATACCGTTGAGATGATGGTTCTGTCTAGAGCGACTAGAAAGGTGCTTGAGAGGACCGAGACCAGCAAGAGGATAGTCATCGTGGTCGACTGCTTCGGCTGGGAGTCGGGCTGGGGGTTGTCGGGCTTGCTGGGATTTTCTGTGATAGCAACATCGTGAGAAATCTTGCCGGCCTCTGTTGTAGCTAAGTCTGATGAATCTTCAGCGGTAGATTTGGCGCTTTGGGGAGTAGTTGGATGTTGAGATGTCATGGTGATGGTGAAACTTGTTATTCCACCCCAACGTTGAGAATCTATCGATCGCGAGTTGGCTAGAGGGAAAGCCAAGAGTTGTTGATATAACTACTGACGAATTGGACAGCTTGTCGGTGGACAATAAGACGGAATATATGTTTGAAAAACTAGAGGTGGATGGAAAATTTCTGACTTTTAAGGGCGGGGAGCAAATGGAAATTTTAGGTTGGAAATTACACACAAATTTTTAATCGGGCTCTAGGAAAGCACGATATAAAGGGGTTGTGGTATGGTGTCAAGAACTGCGTTCGGGCTTTACTAAAACCCGATCTGGCTTACACACTCGAGAGATTTATCTCAGGAAATGGACCAAAATAGGCAAGGTAAATAAATAGATTAGAAAAAGGGAGTAGATCTTATGTAGAGACTACCCTACAAGAAGCAAAGCCCTAGAAACCAAGAGCCCTTATTCTTGAAAAGTGATTATTATCACGTGTAAGCAATCACGTGCCGTTGGTATCTCTTCGGCTTAATATAAGGATCGGTACCTATACTCCATAGGTTATGCTTGCTTATAGATTCCTTATTGATATGCTTCAGATACTTCTCTGTGTTCGGGAAGCAGAAAAGCCCGACTTAACCCTAAACCAAGCAGAAAGGTAGGATTACTTACATAAGCCAGATCGGGGTTTTCTAGAACCCGATCCTCATTTGGCTATCCTAAAAGCTTCAAAAGCTCGAGACGGCTAACTTAATGCCCGACTTCATCTCTGTCTCCGTTTGCGATCCGACTCCCAGTCACATTCCACAGCCCACAGTCTAACCAGACTTCAGTACTCGTATGTCGCAGCGGGTGCTTGCGTGCGCGCTGTGTCAGCAGCACAAAGTCAAGTGCGATCGCAAATTCCCCTGTGCAAAATGCGTCAGGGCAGGGAAGCAGTGTGTGCCAGCTTCACTCGCCCCTCGCCACCGCAGATTTCCAGAGCGAGAGCTGTTGGAGCGCCTCCGGCACTACGAAGGCCTGCTTCGCAAGAACAACATCAAGTTCGAGCCTTTGCACAAGCACACATCTACCGCAGTCGCAGCTGCAGAGCTCACATCTCTCAGTGAGGACGGCAGAAGCTCTGAATCTGTAGACGATGCTCATTCAAAAGTGTCAAAAGGGGGAAGAGAACCAAGGGAGGAAATGACTGTCAAGTCTAAAACAGTGTACGAGGCCGAGTCCCGCTTCCCCGACAGCACATATCTCTGGATGAGGGATTTCTGGCACGCCATAAGTCAAATCTGTTTCCTGCAAGATACGAGTAATGATGATATGCGGGACGCTGTCATAAAGCACGCGTGGGATATCACGTATCAAAGTGAAAGCAACGACCACCTTCTGTTTGGTTCACCCAAGACAAATACCCATCTCGCTACCTTGCACCCAGAACAAGTCTAAATCTTCAGGCTATGGCAGATTTATCTCGAAAACGTCAACCCGTTACTCAAAGTCACGCATACACCTACACTACAAGCACGTATCATCGACGCTGCCTGCGATATGGAAAATATCAGTCCTATATTAGAAGCGCTCATGTTCAGTATTTATTGCGTCTCTATTTTAAGTCTCACCGAAGATGAATGCTATACATTATTTGGGTCACCGAGGAAGGATCTTCTAGCAAGCTATCAGTTCGCATGTCAGCAAGCGCTGCTGAACTGTAGGGCTTGGCGGTCTGGTGATCGTGACTGCTTGACAGCATTATATCTCTATTTGGTAAGCCCGTCCATATTTGGTTGCCGTCTTGTATACATGTACCTATACAATTCCTTCTAACCAGACACTTCTAGGTCTCGGTCAGACCCGAGACAGACCCCCGGTCTCTGTCCTCAATGCTTGCCGTTGCTATCCGCACCGCACAACGCATGGGTATTCACGACGAGTCCACCTATGTCAGATATACTACTCTTGAGGCTGAGATGCGCCGAAGACTGTGGTGGTCGCTGGTCATTTTCGACAACCGTGTCTGTGAGATGCTCGATTATAAGACGGCGACGTTAGCGCCTACCTGGGACTGTAGGACCCCTCTCAACGTGGATGATTCTGAAATCCGGCCAGAGATGAAAACCTCGCCGGCGATTCACGAAAAACCCACCGAGGCGATTTTTGCAGTCGTGCGCAGCGAACTGGGCGACTTCGTCCGCCACAGCGCCTTTCACTCAAACATTATTGCCCGAGCCAAAGATACTCGCCACGGCCCCGTTCAAGAAGGCAGCGAGCTAATGACCCTAGAAAAGACTATAGAAGACAAATATCTCACATTCTGCGATCCAGAAAACTCGCTTCACTTTATAACAATCTGGACAACACGAGGTTACCTTGCAAAAAGCCGTCTCATGGAACACTATTCGAAATACTCGACATCAACTACACAGCAGACGGATACGCAACGTAACGCTGCCATCTCCTATGCACTAAGCATGCTCGAGTGCGACATGAAACTTATGGCTTCACCTCTCACCAAAGGTTACCTTTGGTTAATTCACTTCGACTTCCCCTTTCTTGCGTACGTTCACATTCTTCAAGATCTAAGAGAGCGGCCTACTGTGGACCACTCTCAAAAGGCTTGGGATTCCATGAGCGACAACTACTCGGCTCGCGTGAAGAATTCGAAACAAGGCCAGCCAATTTTCATTGTCTTCTCTCGAGTTGTGCTGCAGGCCTGGGAGATGCGTGAAGCATTATCTAGACAACAAGACAATGATAGGCCGCTAGAACCACCACGCATTGTGTCGGATATGAAAAATAAATTAGCGCAGATGAGGTCAGATTTTGAACAACATCGAAGTAACATTGAGCAGCAGCCCGACGCTGGTGTTGCGTCTATCAACATTGACGAATCTCTAACGCCTATGCCAGTGGAGTTTGGACAGTACTTGACGGGACCTGGGCCTGATAATGATATATCCGGACAGGCTTTTATGGATGTCGACATGAACCAGTTCTGGACCGCGATAGACTGGAATTGGATGCAAACACAAGACTAGTGAAAGTATTGTCATTAAAAAAAGAAAAAATATAATCGATCTAACTGCGATACATTGAGAATTTTTTGTGTCGATATTGCAGCTGTGCTCTTTTCTAAGCAGTGTAAATAGTTCATAATTTTACGTGCGGTTTCCTTGAATATCTTTTGTGTCGCCTAATTCTCGAAAGGAAAGGGGGCAACTGCGGGGTGAAAAAGGGGCTCGCTTACATAAGCTTACAGTACGTACAACCATCCGACAGACCTGACAGCTCCTTCCTCGCATTATTATTGACGTTTGCTTTCATCAAGAAAATCTTGAAAATTTACGTGACATGAATCCTACGACGTAGGTACCCATATATTAAAGCTTTAAAACATCGTCGTCTTTCTACACAGTCTCTCCTAATCTTCTCTCCATGTCATTCGCACAATCTCATTGCAAACTCGCCTTCAACGGTCTTAAACCCACCATCATGGCTCCCCTAAACTCCTACGTATCCCCGCAACCGCTCGCTTAATCTCCGGCTTCAACACCACTTCCAGCGATGTGCTAATAGCAGATGTCGGTAGCGGCCTTGGCCGTGATTTATTTGAATTGTCAGCGAGATATCCCTCCTTGCCAGGAAAACTCATCCTATAAGACCGCGCTGAAGTCATTTCTACCCTCTCTCCGGCACCAACGACATTCGAAGCCACAGCCAACGATTTCTTCACTCCGCAACCTGTGCTTCACGCTCGAGCCTACTACCTACACTCTGTACTCCACGACTAAAGCGATGAAGATTGCGTCCGCATTCTAACTAATTTGAAGCCAGCATTAAAAAAGGGATATTCGAAGATTTTGCTGAATGAGATTATGGTGTCGGAGGAAAAGCGAGCGTGGCTGCTACGTCGATGGATCAGTTGATGCTTGTTCTAGGTGCCATGAGGGAGAGGACGGAAAAGCAGTGGAGGGAGCTTTTAGAGAAGGCTGGGTTGAGGGTTACGGGTATTTGGAGCTATCCTGGGGTTGCGGAGAGTTTGATTGAGGCTGAGGCTGGGGAGTGATAGGACTTTCCTTTACTGAGGATTCTTGGCGGAAAAGGAAATCACCCCTTCAGACTCGGTTGAAAGTAAGAAAGACCGGGAAAGAAGATCATCGCAAAGATATATGATACCTAGCAAGAATTTAAAACCATAATTTTGCTTTTTCTTGCTTCTCTATATCCCACTATTCTATATTTACTCGGTCCTTAAATTTTCCCCCTATATATTTGACACAGATTGTTAAACTTCATTAATTCATGAATTATAGTATATTATATAAAGGGAGTTTAAGCTTGATACATCATGTCTGACAGATAGGCCATAGATATGCTTGAGGGTAGAGATTAGTTGTTTTTCTTTTATAAAGAAGAAAGAGGTTAGTGATGACTGTGACAATTCTGACGGCTCTAGTGAGAGGGAGCGAGAAGCAAGGATAAAGCCTCGACGACAAAAACTCCCCGAGATTTCGATTAGTCAGGAAGATCTATTCGTCTAATCACCCTCCTCTCTATTAAAACCAAGCCTAGCCTACGCCCCCTCCAAACCAAACTCCTTCGTCCACTCAACACACTTAGCAATCTCAGCCTCCGCCACCGAAGGCTTCACCTTACTCAAAACACTAAAGAAGTCCTCAACTTCCAGCGTCGGCTCAAGGAGTCTAGACGCCGGAACCTTCCGCCAATTCATAGCTATCGCTCCCTCGGCGTCTTCCTTACACGGAGTCCATTTCTGTTTACCCTTGACATCGACCTTCAAATGAATTTCCGTAAGAAACGAGTTTTCCAACTAGAAAGGAGGGAGAGGGGGAGAGAATCAAACACACCTTACGCCAAAACTTCGAACCCGAAATCTTCTTCACGGGCTGCATCAGAGCATCTTGAACAGCAATACTAATATCACTCCCCGAAAGCCCCTTTGTCCTCCTCCCCAACTCCTCGTAATCCTTCGGCTCAAGCCCACAAGGGATATCACCAACATGGATTTCAAACATGCGAATACGAGCTGCTTCATCCGGGAGCGGGATGTGGATCTTGCGCTGGAAGCGGCGGCGCATGGCGGGATCAAGGGTCCAGGGGAGGTTGGTGGCGGCCAGGAGGAGGATGCCCGTGTTGTCGTTTCCGACGCCGTCGATTTGCACCATCAGTTCGGTTTTCATGCGTGCGGTTTGTTCGTCTGCGCCGGTGCTGTCGCGGTTTCCGCAGAGGGCGTCGAGTTCGTCGATGAAGATGATGGAGGGCTTGTGCTCGCGGGCCATCTCGAATAATGTCTTGACGAGTCTGATATTGTATATATATAAGCTTTTTGCGGTTTTTTTTTAAAAAAAAAAAAAAAATAGTTAATAGGAGAGTGATCTTTCTTAGATGCGTGAAAGTAACGAGGGATGGAACGACTTACCGCTCACTTTCCCCAATCCACTTAGACATGACATCGCTGCTGCTTATACTGAACAGTGTGGATTCCACCTCAGTCGCAACAGCCTTTGCCAGATAACTCTTTCCGGTTCCAGGCGGTCCATAAAGCAATATTCCGCGCCTGGGCTTCCTCTTCCCGCTGAACATCTGTGGGAATTTGAGTGGGAGAACCACTGCCTCCTGAAGCTCTTCCTTTGCGGCATCCAAGCCAGCAACATCCTCCCACTGAACATTAGGATTCTCCTTGACGATCGAGCTTTGCAAGGACTCCCTTAGCTGCTTCTCGTCAGCGCCGCGGCCACTTGGATTGTCGCCCTTGTTTTCCTTCGGGGAACTGTTGTTAGTGCCTGGGGGATTTCGGCTCTCCGAGGAAGTATTGAACGTTGTCGGTTGAGCTGTTGTCGGCTTCTTAAACGAGTCGTTATCTGTCTTAGATGTCAGATCCAGCTCATCTAGATCCTCGCTCAAACTATCTGTTTCATCCTTATCGAGCCCGATGGAAAACGTGCGCTTGATTCCTGGGATAGGGCCCTGCAGGTGCCTCACTTGCTCAATGATGTGGGCTGGAATGGATTTCGGTGTTGAGGCACCAAAGATACCGAATTTCATAATGATGGTGAAAGCTAGGGTAAATTCATCCAGCGTAACCTTGCCATCATGGTTAAGGTCCGAAACATCCCAGATCTGCTGGAGCTCGATGTTTTTTTCCGCAGCGCCTGGTATAGCCTCGATCAGCTTTCCCATGAATTCCTTAAAGTCCTTGTTGGTCATATACGGCTTGCCTTCGGAAGTCGCGAATTCGGTGAAGGCTTCTCGACATAGCGCTTCGTACTGTGGGGTTATGACTGAGGCGTTGCCTTCATCGGGGTTTAAAGTGTGGGAGACGGGCACGTTGCCCTCGAGAACCTCGCGCACGAAGAGGACCTTTAAAATGCCGCTTTGGGGAGTCTTGTAACTCCACCTCCTTTCTATTCCTCCCCACTTCGGCTCCCATTCAAGAAAGTAGTAATACTTGCTCATGGGCGAGAGACAGGTTCCCTTGGAGATTCGATACCCTTCTGCGTACCTCTCCCGAATCCGTGCTGATAGTTCATCGGGAAGACCCTCCCACATTAGAGCCCCATTTTCATACTGGATTAGAATGGTGTCGCCGGCTCCGAACCAAACATTCGTGACGTTGGAATTTTGGATGGAAGAACAGCCCTGAGTTATTATGCTGCCTTTGAAATGTTTATGAAATGAGCTCGGAAATGTGCCTGTCATGGAGAGCCTGATAGTGCCATCGGTGTAGCGGATGAACCATCCACCACCCGGGGAAAATGTCAGGTGATCAACTCCCTTACAGCTGACATCGGCAAGTAAGTTTGCATTTGAAGTGCGGTAGACTAGTGAAAATTAACAATGAAACACGCTGTATTTTCTTGACACATGTTACTGCTTACTTCTGTTGTTGGCAAGGCTGAAGAAACAGAGTCCATCTGGCCCAATAGAACCCCATGCAATATTGATCCCTTTCAGAATCCCTTCATCAAAAGCCTTTGCAAGGTGAGGAGGCATTTGTCTACTGAATCTCAAATTAGATATCACGAAGACAGCGTCTGTTAGGGATTAAATACTAAGTTGTGAATACGTCGTTTCCAATCGCCCAGGAATCATTCCAGGAGTCATCTAACGGCCCGAACAGGAAAAACGGCATCGTGAATTGTTGGTGATCTTCTGATTCTAGAATGGAAGTTAGGCAAGTCGAAATGAAAAGTGATAATAAGAATGAGCGCAAAATTTGGGGATCGGGTTTGAAGTGCGGTTAAATTGCATTTGGGGCTTGGCAGCTGAGTGAGGCATGAAATAGTGGTGTTTTTGAGACCAGTCTAGAACTTGGGGCTGAGACCTGGAGGCGCTTTCTTTTTTTTTCAGCTCAGCATTTAGGCGAGCATTGACCCAATAATAAGTATAATAGACTAAAAGAGCATAACCTCAATTAACTAAATTCTGTTCTTTTTAAAGCAAAACCAAGCATTAAATCAATTCGCAAATCCTAAAATAGAAAACAAAATTCTCAAAAAGGGGTTGTTGGGTAAAGGTGTTAACAGTACGCCGTAACTACCCCAAAAATCCAAAGCCCGAAACCAAAAACCCAACGCGATAATCCCTCGATCCCAAATTCCCGCAGAAAATCAAAAACGCCAAATTTCCCCTAATCCACCCTATCCCATCTCCACTACCCACTCCCATCACCACCATCACCCACAACTCAATCCAAGGAAGTAGTACCAAACAACCGATTCCCGTATCCGTCCCCCCTCGGCCACTGCACGCAGCTGTTGTTGTCTGGCGACCGCAGTATTATTGTCACACGCAGCGCGTACAGTGCAGTGCACAGTCGAGAGATCTTTTCCTCGCTCCAGGTCCCCTGCTCTTTCTCCTGCCTGCTGCTGCAGGATGAGCATTGAGTAGCGCAGCGCAACGTCAGGAGCGACGCTAAACCCACAAGCGATTTTCATAGCCTGCAATCCCCTCGCGCACTCACTGTCCAGTCACTACTCTCGCAGGACCCATCCCTTGGGCTCGTGAATGATCAAATACCCACCTACATACAGTACCAACCTACGCACTCTCCGTACGCTCCACCGCAGCCATCGATTTCCTACAACGCACCGTACACGCTCTCTCTCTATCGCTCTTCCACACAAACAGTAACAGTCTGCTCTGCTCACCTGCAGCTCCGCCGTCTCCTGTGCTCCCCGCCTGCTCGACGAGACTGCTCAGCATCGCCAACCGGCCGTGGTCCCAAAAGCCTTCTGCCCTGCTGCAAACTGCATACCATACGCCAATACGCTGCAGGAGCCCCTACAGTCTCCCGTAGGACACCATCGAGCACCAGCGCTGCTAACGCTGCAGCGCCTCTCCAGACCAGTCAGTGGCCGCGCTCAAACGGTCGTCCCCTCACCCAACCACCAGCCTCGAAAAAGCCCCCCCAGTCGAAATTAGTCCCAACTGCTCCTCTCGACTTCGAGCGCGTGAGCAGAGCCAGTCTTTCGGGCCAAGGAACTTGCACCTTACCTAAAGCACTCTCGCTGCTCTCTTCTCTCGCCTTACTTCATCAAACAACACCTCCACACATTCAACCTCACACCAGCATCGTCGAATCGAACTGCCTGCCCGCCTGGACCAAGTTGACGTCTCATCCACCACCTCTGCCAACCCCCCGACACCACATCCAGTAGCCTGTCTCTTGCTCAGCCGCAGTCTCACTCCGGCTTTCGATCCGCTACAGAAGCAAATACAGTGAATAAGGCCTTGGTGGGACCGTTGTCACGTTACTGTGTGTCTCGCCAGTAATCGCAGACTGATTGCCATCATTGCTTGTCGCCCAACCCTGCACTCAATTGCCCACCACGGACTTCACGAGGGCTTCCTCTACTCTCCTTGCTACCCTACTTCCCCTTAGCCCACCGCACTCACGATAGCATCGTTGTTTTGGAGCTCAAGATGTCGCAAAATCGGCCGGCAGCCTTTTCGAGTCTGAGGATGGGAGGTGAGACAATTCGAAAGCTTTTCGCTGCCCGCGCTACTTGCTAACACTTGTCCAACAGAGGTGATTCGCGAAAAGGTTCAAGACGGAGTCACCGGAGAAACTCGAGATATGCAGTACACACAATGCAAGATCGTGGGCAATGGATCATTCGGTGTCGTATTTCAAACGAAGCTCTCGCCTTCTGGTGAAGACGCCGCCATCAAGCGCGTTTTACAGGACAAGAGATTCAAGGTGCGCTTGACCCCGCCATGGATAGATCGATTCTCTTCTGACCGTCTTTAGAACCGTGAGCTGCAAATCATGCGCATTGTGCGTCACCCGAATATCGTCGAACTCAAGGCATTTTATTATTCGAATGGCGAAAGAGTATGTTTCCCCCAGAACATTTGAAGTTGAAAAATGAGTTGACATTGCTGCGGCAGAAGGACGAGGTTTACCTGAATCTTGTGCAAGAATATGTCCCCGAAACCGTTTACCGCGCATCGAGATACTTTAACAAGATGAAGACGACCATGCCAATCCTCGAAGTCAAGCTCTACATCTACCAACTCTTCCGCGCTCTCGCCTATATCCACTCCCAAGGAATCTGCCATCGCGACATTAAACCACAGAATTTATTGTTGGATCCCAGTACCGGTATTTTGAAACTCTGTGATTTTGGCAGCGCCAAGATATTGGTAGAAAATGAGCCCAACGTCTCGTATATTTGCTCTAGGTACTACAGAGCTCCAGAATTGATCTTTGGTGCCACCAATTATACAACTAAAATTGGTCAGCATCCTACTGGTACATTTCACGATTCCAGACGCTAACAGGGGTATAGATGTGTGGTCTACTGGTTGTGTAATGGCGGAATTGATGCTCGGACAACCTCTGTTTCCTGGAGAGTCTGGAATCGACCAGCTCGTTGAAATTATTAAAGTCCTCGGTACGCCAACGCGCGATCAAATTCGCACCATGAACCCAAATTACATGGAGCACAAGTTTCCCCAGATCAAACCACATCCGTTCAACAAAGTGTTCCGCAAGGCCGATGGCAACGCCATTGACCTCATTTCCTGCCTCCTGGAGTACACGCCAACAGAGCGACTTTCGGCGATTGATGCTATGGTTCACCCATTTTTCGATGAGCTCAGAGACCCCTCGACCAGACTACCTGATTCCCGTCATCCTAATGGGCCTGTCAAGGATTTACCCACACTTTTTGACTTCTCCCGTCATGGTATGTTAGATGTTTTGCTTCCTCGTTACTATGCTTATAATTCAAAATAGAACTTTCAATCGCCCCAGGACTGAACTCACGACTGGTACCGCAGCATGTTAGAGCTGGGTTGGCCGCCCGAGGTCTCGATATCGAACACTTCACGCCGTTGACGAAAGATGAGATGATGGCGCGGTTAGATTGAGATTGAATCCGCGCTATGATTGACGACTAAATGCTTTCCTGTCGCTCAAGGCTTGGCTCTGCTAGGGGTCACGGTTTTCTGAGCGTCTCGCATCGGCAACCACATCAGCATATTATGGTTCCTGCAAGAGTATTCTGAACCTTTGCAGGCTGGGATGGATTGTGAGAGTACCGAGATATATGGCGAGATTACGGGAACTATGATGATAGTATGCGTTACTGGTTTGCAAAAATACCCACGAGGTGGAATTTTCCTCGAAAGTTTTCACTTCGATAACGGTATTCTTCGATCTCCGATGGCGAGTTTCTGTGGCCCAGCTTTGATCGATTTGGCCATGGACCGTCGGTTTCGATGAGCCTTACACCATTCGACAACCCTGGTTTTTAGACTTTTTGCATGACGGAAATGGGTGTTTGCTTTCTATTCTTCTTGTCCCACTATTTGGCGCCCTTATGACAGCGAGCAGACAGGTGGCTGGTCTTCCTTTTACTCTACATCTCAAAGATTCAGGCGTACTTAAAGTTGATGGCACGCTTGTGTTCAATGATTGCATGGAATGGGTTAATATTCCACGATGGGATGGCTATCGCCTGGGCGGGCACGGTCAAAAGATTCCTTTTCATTACCTAGGTCAATTGTGCCGTAAGTGGTCATTAAAAGGGGTTGGCTGGTTGCAGAGATCATCAAAGATTTTCCATAAGTGAGACTGAAACCCAATTCACACTCCCCTCTATTTTATATCTCCGGCTGTGAACTGCAGAAGTGACGTTAATCTTTCTGATTTTGTTTAAATCTGAGGTAAAGAATTCATGTTATTGCATACGCAAGAGCGTTGACTTTCCGACTGGTAAATTATCTCGTAACCACGAATCTCTCACAAATGACCAGGAATCCGAAATGTCGAAGTTTAGGGCTGTTTGAGATTCAGGACTAAGAAGACCTGTTCCTGTTCCTATTTATGGCTAGTGTAGTAGTGATGTACATTATAGATCTGATCTTCCGAGACAGGTAGATACAGTATTATGAAGTAGCGATATGTAGCCGTGAAGCACGAGTTGACCTTGAAAAGTAAATATATTATCCAGTCGTTGTCTCGTGTAAGTTGAGCTGGATCTTAAAATAGATATAGTGCTATATTCCTCGCCATGGTATTACGTGAAAGCCAGAAAGAAAAAGTCTAGTCATAGTAAAATGACAACTTATTGCAATTCTAGCTAATAATCTAATTTTACTTTAGATAACGTACTTTTCATTTAGTTAAATGGAGCAGCTGAATTACTGCCTAGGTAGTTTAAACCTGAAACCAGTACGATATTTATGCACGTGATATTACATATCCTTGCAGTCGCGGCCTTAGGCAAAAGTATCCCGAGCTTCGCGAATCAAGAACCCTTTTTAATTCCCCAGCTCAGGGACAACATACAACATCGCCTGGATCCATGAAACATTAAAACTAATGGCTGACTACGACCAAAGACCGCGTGGAGGGAGAGGAGGTTATAACAATCGCAAGCGAAGATACAGAGGTATGTACAGTTTCATTCCTCGCGCGACAACTCGAGACAGCAAGGCTGACACGCCTATGCTATTTGACAGATGAAGACGATTATGATCGCAGACCACAAAGACGTCGCTATGAAGAGCCATTGTCCGTCAGAATACGAAAGCAGCTCCTTGCCATCGCCGAATCTCCATTGAAACGCGTTGAAGATGAGGTCAGCGGGATTGCCAAGACGGTTTGTGATAACTATGAAGATGAAGAATGCCGAAACAGCTTTTATGAGTTGGCCATTCAGTTGGTAGTCGAACAGCCTTTTAAGATCCCATTCGTGGCAGCGGTGGTTCTGGTCATCAATACATTACGCAGCGAAATGGCCGACGAAATCCTAAGCAGAGCGGCCACTCGAGCGAATCAGAAAATTAAGGAAGGAGAGTGGAGAGAAGTTAAACTCTTGATGAAGTTCTTAGGAGGTTTGCAAGGATTACTGGAGGGAGATGGCGTTTGGAGCGTATTGCAGGATATTCTAACGAAGGCGGTGGACCTGCAGACAGAAAACAACGAAGAGGTGAGTGCTTGTTCTAATTACGGATGTTTTGGACTCTGCTGATGGGAATCCGACAGACCATAGGTCCAGAGCTTGTAAAGATCATCCTCTTCACCATTCCATATATCATGGCTTCCTCCGCCACCGATGCCCAGGAGAAGGCCAACAATATGGTGGAGAACACGGACATCATTGCCTCAGAACCTCACGTATTACAAGCCTTGGTTGACCCTTATCCAGGAAATGGGACGGAGGAAGCAACAGCACCCAATGGTGTTCTCAACCTGCTTCAAAAGCAACTCCAGAATGAGGCAACAACTGGATGGGAATTGAACTGCCTACCAAGACCGTGGAGGGTTATTTTAGAGTCGGAACAGCCAGATGCTCTTGCAGCAACTGTCAAGCACGCTTTACCCTCAATCGTCATCCCGGATGTGGTTAATGCTGGTCCGAGACCACTTTTCCCAGAGCTTTACTTCTCAGTCTACGCACACCAAGACGTTGAGACTGTGCCTCCAATGACAGATATTGCTTCATGTTTGTTACGCGATGCTCTGGTAGATACCATCAACATCCTCGATTATAACAGAAATGCCACCGCCCGCTTTCTGATTGATATTGATTGTTACTTCTCCCCGGGTACTTTCGTTAAGCGCGCTACCCCATTCGACAGACTCCGAGATGTAGAAGGGGACAGGTCGACATGGAAGCCAGAAGATGTTGCTGTTGATGCAGTCTTCTCTCAGCTTTTTCAGCTACCTCATCCGGAACACAAGTTAGTTTATTATCACTCCGTACTCACCGAGGCTTGCAAAATTGCTCCTGCGGCAATCGCGCCCAGTCTTGGTCGAGCCATTCGTTTCCTGTACCGGAATGTTGATGCAATGGATCTGGAGCTCAGCTACAGGTTCATGGATTGGTTTTCTCACCACTTGAGTAATTTTGGATTTACTTGGAAGTGGACCGAGTGGATCGACGATGTCGATTTGTCTTCCTTAAACCCTAAAAAGGCCTTCATCGAGGGCGCTTTAGACAAGGAAATTCGATTGAGCTTCGCACAGCGAATCAAAGGTACTCTCCCTGCGCCTTACCAACAATTGATTACAGAAGAGAAAGAGAAAGACACACCTGATTTTAAGTATAACAATGATGGTTTGTTTCCTCCAAGCTTTGAAGGTTTCCTTGCTGACAAGTTTCCAGATATCCCTTTCGCTCAGGAAGGACAAGAGATTCTTGCCCTTATCCGCAAAAAGTCTCCGGAGGATGCTATTCAACCGGTCATCGAACGGATCCACACTCAAGCACTGGAAATGAACTTCCCAGACCTACTCATCCCTTCTACTGACGCCTACATGACGGCTATCTGCTACATAGGATCCAAATCACTCTCCCATGTTCTGTCCTCCATTGAGCGCTGCAAAGAGCGTCTGCTCGCCATTGGACCGACATCGGCAGCCGCAAGAATGCAGATAATTGACTCTGTAATGGATTACTGGAAGGACCAGCCTGGAATTGGTGTTAATATTATCGACAAATTACTGAATTATACCATTCTCAGTCCCGGTAGCGTGATTGAATGGGCACTGGCTAAGGAGGGCAAGAGACTAAGCCAAGCCTATGTCTACGAGATGGTTGGTTCAACAATTGGGAAAGTCACAGGTAGGGTCCGACAAATTGTGCGGGGGAAAAATGCCCCAGGTCTTACTCCGGAGCTAAAAGACGGTTTGGAGCAACAAGTACTTGGGGAAAGAAAAAGCATGAAGGATTTATTTCAGTTGATGGAGGATGCTTTGGTAGGATGGGCCACTGATAGCAAGGACCAAACTGTCCAAAGTGGAGAGGGGGACAGTGAAAATGAGGCTATGATTAGGCAGTGGGGAGAGCGGTGGTTGAGGGTTTTCAGAAGGAAGTTTGCCGTCGAAGAGGCTTGGTTCTTAGAAGCCGAGAAGAAGGCACAAGAGCATGGTGTTGCTGCGGTTCCCAACGGAGATGTCCCTATGGAACAAGAGCCAGTGCAAGGTATTCAGTAGAATGCGAGGGAAATAGGTTTCTGAGACGGCCACAGAAGGCCTCGCAGATTGACTTTTTGTATTATCTCTCAAGTATTGTACAATATGGATGCGTCCACAAAAAGCATATAGTCATTTTCTGTCTTCATCACTCACTCCCGACCTACCTAGCTCATGCCGTTAAGCGTCATTCACCTCCTAAGCGAACAAAGTTCCGAATGCAAAAGTCCCTCTGTGCCTTTAGCAAAGAAAGTTATCGATTATACGGGTTCTCTATGACCTTAAAAGTCCACCTTCCAATCTACGCCAGCTTTTGAGCATTCCGTCGTAGTACTATTCCTGAGGAATTTCGCCTTACAAGTTCTTTTTCTTGAATTGAGCCAGATCATTAAAAACACCCTGCGTCATCTTCTGGCATATCCTGGGGGCCCTTGCTGCTGCTGTGGTGGAAATCCTGGAGGGGGCATAAAACCCTGCGGCATTTGTCCTCCAAACCCTGGCGGCAAGGGAACATTCTGTGGGAACCCAGGAGGCCCAGGCGCAAAACCAGGAGGGTGGAAATCTTGAGGTCCACCATACCCAGCTTGTGAAGGGGGAGGGCGTTGGGGGAGTCCGGATGGTGGTGGGGGAAGGGGAGCGTTCGGTCTCTGTTGTGGAGGTGGAACTGCATTGTAATTTCCGTTCGGACGACCACCAAAGCCAGGAGGAAGAGGCCCGGATGGAGGACCACCCATCTGTTGTGATCCTGGGTGGCCGTCAAGCATTGCTGCAGGAGCCGCGGGTATATTGCCACTCAAGAGAAGTTGAGCAGGCATTTGGGGAACATCAAGTACAACGTTGTGCTTTTTGGCTTGACTGGCGAGCATTCGTTCCGCTTCATCTCCATGTCTCTCGCCTTTGCCATCCTTCTTATATGCGTATTGCACACTTATATCCTTATTCATCAAATATTGGCCGTTCATGTTCGCAATTGCATCATCGGATGCCTCGAAATTGGAGTAGGAGACGAAGCCATAACCTTTAGAGAGTCCAGCTTCATCGCGTGCAATCTTAGGAGGGGAAATGAGAGAGCCAAAGCGCGAAAAGGTGTCGTAGAGGGTCTTTTCATCAACCATTGGATCTAGATTTCCAATGAATAGCTCTGCGCCCACTTCCACGGTTTTTTGTTTGTCTGCCGAAGCCTATTCCACTGTTAGCAATGCCCTTTCAGCAAAGGCTGGCGCAACGTACCTTATTTACTCGAATTGGCTTGCCGTACAGCCGGACTTGATTCATGATCCGCGCGGCATACTCGGCGTCCTCCTCACTGATAAATTCCACGAAGCCATAACCTTGGTGTGTCTGTGTGACTCGGTCTTTTGGTAGATGCACATTCACGATTCGACCCGCTTGGAGCATAAGCTCCCATACTAAACTATCAGTAACACGTTCATCGATGTTGCCGATATAAACTGTGGCTTCTTTATCCTGCTCCCTACAAAAAGGTTATTAGTTTTCTGATCAAGAAAATAAATAGATTGTTACTGGGAGCAGCTCATACCAATGCCTTGCGCCAGACATCGTGACGTGAAGGAGAATTAATATCCGACACCAATGCTATTAGTCTGGTGAGTCCAGACAACGAGGCGCTCAAAACGGTATCGTGAGAATGTGGAACTGCGTAGTCGATGGGAACACGAGATCGTGAACGAGGCTCACGAGGCTGGGAACACGCCTAGCTTTTTCTATTCTCCTTGCAGAACCGTTTAGCTTATGTAATGTAACGTGGGGGCGACGAGCAAAAGGCTGGTTCAGTCATTGGTTAAAGATCAAGTCGTCTTGCTGCCTTAGGCTTCTAGGAGGAAATCGCATGCTTACATAACACGACCTCCAAGGACTTTTTTCCCGAGTAGCAATTGTTCGAGCTTCATCCAGTGTTGAATTCCACACCCAAGAACGATGTAAGTCCCTTTGCTCTCTCATATATATTCTCCTCGATCTTTTGCTAATGTCATGTCTACAGCTCCAGACAAAACCAAAAGTCAAAATGCAACTCTCCGAAGAAACCAAAGTCCGCCTCCTTTCACGATTCGCATATTTCCAACTAACGATAGAACTATAGGAGCGCATTGGGAAGATAATTGATATATCTCGTGTTGCTATTCACTAGTATGCAACCTCTCTGCCAGCTGCTTCCTCTGCTATGTGCTGACCTCTGCAGTGGCTACCTACCCCTAATTCTCTACCTTGGGTATACCCGCAGCGAGCCCCGACCTTCACTCATTAGGTCAGGAGCTCTGAACTATTCCGGTTACCTGTCGATAGCACGCTAATTGTGTTCCGTCCAACAGACTCTTCTCCCCTCTCGCATAAGGTTCCCAATTACAATTCTCGATGTTACGAATCTCCAAAGGCAATGGAGTGATAATGGGAAATGGGCAGATCAATATCTGGTTCTTTGAGCCTGTTGTGTAGTCATATTGTAGCATGGGTATGGCGTTTGCAGGAAGGTTGGATGGGCCTTGAGGGATCCTTCGTTGGCACTGCACCAACGATGTAATTGTACAATCAACAACATCACCACTTGCCCAGCTTATAATGAAGGGTGAAAGATCCGTGCTCATGCGTTTATTTAGTCCACCTCTATGGAACTATGGAACAAATATAGTCATCTGCGAAACTGGAATTGTGAAGTCTATTTGCAAGGCTATTTTTTCAAAATTCTCAGCCTCGGCAAACCTTCTAGTCTCAAGCTTCAATGTAGCCGTTCAAGAACTTTTTCTTTAGTACATTCTATAGTCAACATCACACACAACATGACAAGTACAAAAACACCCTGATGAGTGACAACCATGCGCGCATCTCCCCCGCGCTTGTCGAGACTATCGCTGGCCTCTCAGCCGGTACTATCTCAACCCTCGCCGTTCATCCCTTGGATGTAATCAAAACACGCCTCCAGAGTAAATCTCCCCTCTGCAGCCATCGTGCTCATAATTAACTCGCATACAGTTGATCGTGGAACATCCTCTACCTCCGCCAATGCATTTAGAATCCTGAAGTCTCTCGTCGGCAATGAGCGCCCAATTCAAAGCCTTTATCGGGGGCTAACGCCAAATTTGGTTGGAAACGCAAGCAGTTGGGCCATTTTCTTCTACTTCAAATCAATCGCTGAGGATCAATTACTGGCCTTTCACAATCGACCCGCTGCAATCCTCAAAAGCCAAACCCATGTTGCCGAAACTCGAAAAGACCTAACAGCGTTTGACTACTTTCTTGCCTCCGGGATATCAGGGACAATTATCACGCTCTCCACGAATCCGATATGGGTTTTGAAAACCCGCATGTTAAGTTCCGATCAAGGCACGGAAGGAGCCTATAAAAGCACAGCTCATGGATTACAAGAGTTGTGGCGGAATGAGGGTGTGAGAGGGTTCTACAGAGGTGTCGGTGTTAGCTTGCTTGGAAATAGTCACGGAGCTGTGCAATTTGCTGTATACGAGCCGATGAAGAACATTTGGAGGAAGTATCTTGCTCATGAGCATGAGTCACGACAGAATACCGAAGCCAGTGACCATCGACCCGAGAAATTGGGCAATACTGCAACATTGGTCATCAGCGGCTCAGCGAAGGTCGTGGCTGGCACAGTAACTTATCCATACCAAGTTGTCCGAAGTCGAATACAAACTTACCATGCGGATGAAAAATTTGGGAAGGGGATTCGAGGAGTTGCAAGAAAGGTCTGGAGAGAAGAGGGTTGGAATGGGTTCTACAAAGGCTTAGGGACAAATATTGTGAGAGTTTTGCCTGCGACCTGGGTAACCTTCTTGGTATACGAGAATGTGAGGTACTTTCTACCTCTTTGGAGCGAAAGATAGCATTACATCGTTCTTTGAAAGCAAGATGGACGCATAATTCAACCACCCCTTTCGCATCATCACAGGATCAAATCTTTCAAGCTTCTGGGCTTGCCTAAACGGGCATGGCCTCTGCGCAGCCTTCATGTCTTTCAATCAAGTTCGCAAACTGGCAAGCGACTTGAATGGCTGCAAGCCGATTCGCGTAGTTATGGGTAGTACTTAGTTCCTAAATAGAGTTCTGTAATCATATGAGCGGCCTTCTTTGCATTTTCTTGTGTAATTCACATAGAGCAATGCATGTAAGTCCAGAACGTCAACATTAATTGACAAGTACTCACAAAACAACAGACACTTTGAGGCGTGGAAATTTACGGGCTTTTCCCCTTTCCCACACTGATCGTCGTTGCCGGATATATTATACGTAAATTAATGCTTCCATCACGACAAAAGTTGCTTTTACAATACCTTAATACCTTACTATGCGTAGCCTATCTCCTCGACCGTTATGTGCGCAGTAGAGCAAATTGGTATAAAACACTCGAAAATCAAGAAATAACCACTAAGCGAAAAGTGCTAAAATTCGAGAGTCAATATAAGAGGATAAGCTAGATTAGGATAAATCCACTTTTTTCTTATAATGTGTCACAGCAGCAGAGATATTGAGAGTGTTATAATCTATTTGGCGATACTGCGAACATTACGGTCGAGGAGATAGTACAGCCCCACTATACGCACTTGCCAACTACAGAACCCTTATTATTTATTATTTACTACTGAATCCGGGCGGTGTTTTCACCACTTTTAGCTTCTTCTTTGCAGTCATCGAAACTTTCAACGGTCAAGTTGCTTCCCAATTATAGAATGTTTACCAGAATCGAATCAATGGCTTGGGCATAACCTCCTTCGCCCTACTCTCGCTCGCGGGTCTAATATTCTATTTCCACCAAAAATTCCGCGCCCATAACCTCACATCCAAACACATCGACCCGGTCCTTACAACCAACTACATCTCGATTACGTCCATCCTGATCTGTACTATATATCCCCAGGTCGAAGACTTCGCTGCTTCACAAATTCACGTCGCTAAAGGCTTTGGCCCAATGTCCATTAATTCCGTCATTCGGTACGAATGATTCTTCTGGGTATTCGAAGGCACAAATATACTCTGCAACTCCCTGTTACTGGATTTCATACACCCGGCAATTTAAATGCCGAGGAGCAATACGATCTCTCTTCTAGAGGATGGAGAGGCAGAGGGTCTAGGGTCGGGCTTTGAAGATAAGAGGAATTTTGTGGTGACAGCAATTGATTTTTGCGATTGATTGGTTTGTTGAAGTGGAGAGATAGGAAGAATGGGTATTAGGAGAATCATGAGTGGGCCTTGCCCGACTATCCTGGTCAGGATGCAGTGACGGTTCCTCAAGAAAATGTTGAGAAGCCAAATTTGATGAAGAGAACGCCTTGTAGTCTGTATAAGGAGACATTCCTTACGGACAGGGGAAAATAGGGAAGAGAGTTACGACCCAATGCTAGGTCCGATATATTAAATGCTGATGCAGAGGGGAGTGTCGGGAGAGGCTATCAACCACAAGCCAATATGGTTGATCCATCGTGAGTCTGTACTTGGCAGAGCCGCAGGCCCGCAGCGGTGTTGAAGTTTGTAGATTGTTCCATGGTTTTGACATCTTGGCAGGAGTTTTGACCAGGGGTGACAAGGAATACCTAAAGGGGTTTTTTTAATTGTTTTAGTACTTGCTCACATTTGTATTTGTAGTCTATATGACTTATCACACCTACTTCATGATCAAGTTTCTGTGAAATACTCAGGTACTGTGTAGTTATCTAGTACCACAATACAGTTTAATATACTCAGTAAAGGTACCCTGAGTTAGTGAATAAGTAGTAGCCTCTCAAGTATGTAACCTCAGACCCAAAAATTCACTTTCAACCCTCCCACCACATTCACCCACCTGCTATTTGCCTAATTTGACCCACCCCTACCTTGATAACATCAAATAAGCTTTTTTCTATCACTAAAGCACCTATGTTGTAATGATACAGTTTATAGCGGAAAAGCTACATGGTTGAACCCTGGTAGCAAGGTACGATTACCCCTTTGGGGTAATACGAGCCTAGTACCGAGTTCCTGTTCCCCGCCTCCTGCAGGGAGAATAACATAGAGACATAAGTACGTCAATTCCTGTAATAAGGAATTGGTCGAACCGAGCTCTTTTGCTTTTTGATTATATTGTACTGCATCTTTTCTAGGAGGAATTTTGTAGTTCCAGTTCCAGTTTTTTTAAGCGACGCCCCTTTCTCCCATCGATCTGCCAAAATTCCATGTTAGATTGAATTAAATCTTGCTTGGCTCTACTGCACTTTCCTAAACCAGAATTACAGCTCCTTCTCTATTTGTAGCCGTAATAATCCAATCTTATTTCCATATCACGCGGCTCATCTTCCCTAATTCTCCTCCTCCGTTACACATTTTAGCGCTTCCAATTGCTTTTTCATACGCTCGATTTCCCGCCGAAGGACCACGTTTTCACGCCTAATGAGCTTGAAATGGTAAGCTTTTGCGAAAGAAGCCGGGGGTGCCTTACATCGGCCGATGTTCTTGAGCTGCGGTGGTGAAGAAACACTGGTAGGAAAGTGACCAGAGTGTTGTAGGAACCGCCATTCTTTTGTATTTGTTTTTTATTGTTTTTGGGTAGACAGAAAATCCTTATCAACGCTGTAGATAATAATCCTACGTAGATTTGTACCTTGGACCTCCCAGGTGTGAAGGTATAAAGGTGATTCAAGTGCAGAGTCTGCAGGCAACAGTGATTTTTGAGGCTTGAGGCTGGCTCGTAGATGCTGAAAAAGGTGGCACGCCGTCGGGCGTATTGTGAAGATTTACTAGCTAAGCCACTGAATTATCCACAGATACAGAGATATTTAAAAATCAATAGCTAATTAATCTTTTCATCCGTATTATAGGGATAACTTTTTCTAGCGCGAGATCCTAGTCTGTTCAAAAAGGCTCACAGTTTTGGAGTACCTCTCCTGGTCTAGTAGTGTGTCATCCTTTTTTGCACCCACGAGGATGGATTCAAAGATTAGGAAGTAGCTCCAACTATTGAGTACCACCCATGTGACCATGGTGCACTAGTTACAGAGGTGGTTAGAAGAACGCGGGCCTGTTTATTTTTCTGTTCATGTGAGATTGAAAGGCTTGCGAGTCACTTTTGAGCTTAAAACGATTCTCGGGACCGATCCCTTTGACTGCTGGTACTAGACCGCAACTACGCCGGCTAAAGAGGGACCGAGGTTTGTTGGGACCCGATATATCGAGTACTGTAGGAGGGTCCCGCGCTACTTTTGGGCTCCACCCCATACGTCATTGCATATTCATATATATTGTGTAAAAAATTCAGAGCGATAGTGCTTTCGTAGTGTTATGCCCTGCAACTGGCAATAAAATACCTGCTGCCAGGGAATGATATTGGAGCTCGTGAAATAGGGAGCACGCTTTGACATTTTAGAAGAAGAAAAAAGGATCTGAATTTGAATTTGAAAACATTTTCTAATACTGTTTAAGTAAAGAAGTAGGTGGCCACTGCAGACTTGCAGTGACACCATGCTTGACAAATGATGAGCCTCTTTGCGCAAGAGAAATCTTCCTCGTGTAAGAGCCTCTCCACTTGTGGGCGATTTTATCTAAATTGCAAGATAGTACAAACATTAATGCACAAACCAAAGATTCGGGGTTACTTGAAATTATTGAATAGCGGACCGGTGATGAAACTTGTTGTGGAATATGATTTCCATATAGACTGGACTATTTTCTCCTGGGTTGCTTCTTTTTAAATATCTCAATCATGTGGCCACAGACTTGCCAGGACAGAGAAACATGTTAATAGTAAAAAAGGTCAATTATTTGGGTGACTGCTGCCCGATCACTATAAAACGAACAACACCTCCTTGATTCCTTGTCAAAGTTTGCTAATTTTTTTCCCGAGAATGGTGGCAAAAGTAAGGGCAAATAATCATTTATACGCCCAATAACAAAGGACACTGGTTTCCATAGATTTAGCGGCAACGATACTGATTCTTAGCGATCTTGTTGATGGGATGAGGTTGAAGTTCAAGATCTCGGCTGGAGCCTCGTCAAGAAGGCTGCGCACAGACCCCCACCCGATTCCTACTTGCTGTCTTCAACCACAACTCCAAAATCGAACAATTCCACTGGACTTCTGCTCTAGGCAGAAGAGTTTGTCCAAATTGGCAAAACTCCCGAATCATTGAACACACCGGTTCCAACGGATTCGCAAGACCTCATGCCATCCCATCTTCCCACGATCCCAAAATATGGCAGCAAACAAGAACCTTGATCCCACCAGCTGTACCACGGCGGCCGAAGCATTCAAATATCCTCTACCCCAGGTTCGACAATTCCACCGAAGTTTGACGGGAGAGCTTGACGAGAAAAATGCAAGACTACGCACATTGGTTGGGGGGAGTTATCGGCAGTTGCTTGGGACCGCCGAAACGATTCTACAGATGCGAGAGAACATCGACGTCGTGGAAGAGAAACTTGGTAAGGTAGGAAATGGATGTGGGAGAGGCGTGATAAATGGGATGGCAGGTGGATTGGGAAAGTTACAAAGTAATGGCAGCGGGGGCACGCATGCGAAGAATTTGGGATGGTCGGCAAGAATGAAAGTGTTGACAATGTGTAACATTACTGTTGGACGGCTACTGAAGAGAACGCCAAAACTCGAAGCAGAGGCGAAAATTGAGAGGGCAAAACACTTCGTCGTTGCCGCTAAAGTGCTAGTACTCAGCAGGTTATTAGCCAAGACAGTTGGAGAGATGATTTCAAGCAGAAGCAAGATAGATCAAGAAGCGGTAGAGGAGGCGAGGAAGAAGCGAGCAAGCCTACAGAAAAGATTTCTCAGGGCTGTCGATAAGACTTTGGAGAGGACTGATGGAGATGCTACAAGGGAAGATCTTGTTCAGGCTTTGTGCGCCTATAGTTTGGCGACAAGCTCGGGCTCAAAGGATGTTTTGAGACACTTTCTACGGGTCAGAGGCCAGGCTTTGGCGCTTTCACTTGACGACGATGAAGAAACGCCAGGTGTGATTAGAGCCCTGGAACTCTATACCCGTACGTTGCTAGATGTGCAATCTTTGGTCCCGAGACGGCTTTCAGAAGCTTTGGCAGGACTCAAGGTCAAAGCACTCCTAAAAGATGAATCCATCAGAAATATAGAAGGACTAAGGTTGGATGTTTGTGAAAGATGGTTTGGGGATGAAATTTTGTTTTTCATACCGTACATCCGACATGACGATCTTGAAGGTCCATTAGTTGTCGAAAATCTGAGAGGGTGGGCAAGTAAGGCATCCGAGGTTCTGTTACAAGGCCTGGCAAAGTCTCTACAGAGAAAACAGGAATTCAAAACTGTGGTTGATTTGAGAACGAAGATATTGAAAATTTGGATTAAAGAGGGTGGTAAAGCCAAAGGTTTTGACCCTTCGATCATGCTAGATGGGCTACGTAAGGTAGTCAATAATCGCATGCTCCAGCTCATAGAGTCTAGGCTCAAAAAGTTGCACCTCGTGGCTACCGAGGTGGAAGGGACACTGGCATCGTGGGAACAAAGTGCTTCAGAGTATCATGGTGATCTTTGGGACTCGGTCATGCTTGATATGGAAGTCACTCACGGAGCTACTCTTTTCAAGCAAGCTGTTCTTTCTCGTACGCATGGGAGAAACGATGCGGTCTCACGGGCTTTCAAAGGATATCAGACTTGGAGGCAACTAGTGGATGAGATCATCACTGCCCTTGACCAACTCAAAAAACAACGATGGGATGACGATCTCGAAGACATTGAAGACGACCTTACTCTGGAATCTCGGAACACGCTACTGAATGTAGAAGATCCATTCATGTTACAAGACCATTTGAACTCCTGTTTGGTGGGAGCATACAAAGATCTTTACGACAAAATAGCGTCGCTATTGGTCTCAAATGAGGACAATGTTCAGATTGGGCCAATGTCCATATATATTATCCGTGTCATCCGTGACCTTCGATCGGAACTCCCTAAAATGCAATCTTTACAAGGATTTGGACTCCCACTGGTTTCCCAACTTCACGAAAAACTTGCATCGACTGTATCTGACGACTCAATCAAACAGTTTGCAAAAAGCGTTGTCAGAAAGAAGGTTGCTGGACGGTCATTGTGGGAAGGTAATCCCGAACTTCCTGTTCAGCCATCCCCTGCAACCTTCAAACTCCTCAACAACCTCACCCTTACCATGGCGAAATTCGGCGGTGATCTTTGGAGTCCGACTGCTGTGAGGGTTCTAAAAAAGTATGTGCGCGCAGAAATTGGCCGTTCTTGGAAGTCTTCATTAAGAGAGCAAGAGGACGTGGGGCCTCCCAAGCTTAATGGAGACGATACCAGTGGGGATACCGAAGTTGCTGAGGCCGCTGTTGAGGATCAAAGTTATGGTAACGGGGCCCAGATTATTGTGAAGCGCAAAGGGGTGCTCACGCAAGCTCTATTTGATGCTTTGTTGCTACAAAATTCTTTTGAACTTCCTGAAGGTACCTTAGAGGACGAACTGCAGGCTTTGGGAGATATCCTAGAATCAAAAATAGGTTTAGATTTGGCTTCACAAAAACGGCTTGGGCAGGCCGTAAAAGAGTACTGGAAGAGGACAGGTCTATTATTTGGGCTTTTAGCATAGAATAGACTTTCCTCCTGAAATGAATCTAAATTAATGCATTCTCCAAGTGAAGTTTTTGTCTTCAGTGCTTTACGTGATTAGTTGTTCACTTCATTGATCCCGTTTGGGGTCTGGTTATAAGCAGCAGCAGCAGCTTTAATTTAAGTATGAGTAATTTTGAGATATATCTGAGTTAAGTCGAGAAAGAATATAGTTTTCTGAACCCCTGACCTGAGTGAGCAATAGGAAAGGAATGAATTAACGTATTGGCTTTAATTTTCAGATAATTAGTATGATTTCCACGAGTGGTTATTAAAAGATGTAATACAACTAACACAAATACCTTCCCAGATTCTTGATTCTCCCCCGTCTTTCTCTCTCCATAAACCGCGTTACAGTACAAGACTTTTCTTCCACGTGACACTCAGTAACGTGACCCTCGGAGCCAACCCACCTAAGACCCCACCGCTTTGAACCCGATAAAGGTTCTCTCCGGCAGGATGTATTATAAAACGAAATAAGCAAAATTTGCTTACAAATCAAACAAAGTCTTCGGTTAGTACAACCCAACTTCTAGTAGTTGAATACAGACTAATTCTCCAACAGTGGCTCAGTTGGTTAGAGCGTTGGTCTCATATTTCCATATGACAAGGTTGTTTAACAACCTCGGCCATCCAAAGGTCGTGAGTTCGAGTCGTAAGTGTATTAATTCATGATTAAGTATCATATGCTAACTTTCCTAGTCACCGAGGACAAATAATTATATTTTTGAATTTTTTCCTCTGCAAACACTTACGCTTTTGAGATTATTGGCAATCTTTTTTTTTGATTGTAAAAGTAGTTTGAACTTTAGACCCATGAAATAGATCCGTCGCTTTTTGCTAAATGCATTTTTCTTTCAAGTGTTTGAATTTGTCGTGTGGGACTTTCGCTTCGCCCGAGCGTTTATCACCCACCCACTTATTACATCGAAGACTCACAAATCTTTTTACTACTTTACATCTTACACCATAACCTAATTTTAACAGCCCTAGACCAAAGTACTTCGAAGCATGCGAAAGAGAAAATCGAAAGGCAACCAGAGCATTCACCGTCTCAAATGTCTAAATCAGGCTAGACTCGTCGGAATGCCTCGGGAGTGCACGGGTCGGGAGGGGCCATCACAATGCAAGGATATCCGATAACGCGACAACATTCTTTTTGGAAATTCTTCAACACTTGCCAAACAATGTCAACGATACGCCTGTTCTTCCTGTATCCCCATTTCTTTCGCTCATTACGAGTTAGTGAATCTACAACTCAAAAAGTGCGAATACGAGCTCTAACACATCATCAATGCTTAAAATTGCGCGCGTTTGCGACGACGGGACAAAGGAGGGAGCAGCGATTCGTACAGAGGCACGGAAAAGCTGTAGAGCCCTTTCTGGTAGATGGCGAAACTGAAGATACCACGAAGGTGTTCACTCCGGAGGAATCCCCAAAAGAGGCGGAGAAAAGTAAAGATGCAACAACAAATAAACCGGGGTTAAAGGAAGGGCAGAATGTGTCGGATCCTTCTTCTGCAGCATCTTTATCAGAAGAAACACAGGCAGTCTCCATACTACCAGGAGATGAAAGTGGCAAGCCGACTATAGGTGGCACCGCGCGGAGAGATGAACCTCAAGCAGCTCAATCGTCAACAACCACAGCCGATGTGAAAGCGCCCCTCGAAACAGTCCTCGAAGTGCCTCCCCCCGAAAGCCTGGCCGAATCGAATGCATCAAAACCACCTCATCTTCAAACGCCACCATATGTTCATCATTTTGACACGTATACATTGGTTCAACAGGTCGAGTCGGGAGGCTTTACAAAGGAGCAGAGTATTACGGCTATGAAGGCTGTGCGAGGACTATTAGCTCTTAACCTGGATGTTGCAAGGGCGGGGCTGGTCAGCAAGAGTGATGTTGAGAATGTGGGTCTTATCATCAAAAATTTCCCAGAATTTTGTTTGAGACTGACAAACTGTGATCGATAGGAAACGTATTTGTTCCGAGCAGCATGTTCCGAGCTGAAGACCGAGGTCCAAAATAATCGAAGAGCAAACGAAGAAGCAATGCGCCGTGAACGAACACTCTTACAACATGAGGTTGATATTCTCAACCAAAAATTAAATCAAGAACTCCTAAGTCTGAAGGATGATTTGAAGGGGATGTTTGACGATCGAAAGATGTCCGTTAGACAAGAACAGCGAACCATGGAGAGTGCTGTAAGTCTTCCATTCCCCTGAGTAATTTTGTCTCGTAATTTCAGACTGGGTGATATAATTGGCTGTAAACTAACACAATTGTACCTGTAGATTCAAGAACTGAATTACAAAATCACGGTATCACTGAACAGTGACAGTAAATCTGAGGTCGAGGGATTACGCTGGGTTCTGACACGGCGATCGGTGATGGGCATACTCTTTATGGCTTTCATGGTCTTAACTTCGCTACGGTATGCAAGCTACAAGACGCATGAGGATGACTTGAAGAAGAAGAAAATTATAGAAACGAAGGTTGATGAACCGATTGAGGACCTGCCAGCTCAGGGAGCTGCTGAGATTTTGGCTGCAAACTAGATTAGAAATTCGGATACCCGAGTGGTGATGCTCAAAAAATGATTACTTCTAGCGGTGCCTGAATTAGACAGGCACCAGTTGTAGAAGTCTCGAATACGTAGTTTGTGTAAATATCTACTCTGTAAACGTAAACCCTTCAATTTTTGACGTATGTTTCATCCTTTCTTCATTCTACTATTCGCTACGAGGGTATTCATTGTAGTTGTATGACTTTAGGGATCGAATTGATAAGACCTAAAGTATCTCGTCAGAATTTGGGGTTGCGAGCTAGAGGGAGCTATTTCACGTGAAGCAATCCCTGTCGTTTTGATTCAACACCACCCAATCGAGCAAAAGGTGATTCCAGGTGCTGACACGAGGCGCATTTCAGCCTCTGTAACTCAGCATGTTTGTCGTTGAACGCCGCAAATCACGCCGTTGCAGACCCGCTGGGTGCAAGAGTTTCCTTCACGCGGTGCAGCAACAGACGCGATTTTCCAATACGGGCAACGCCTGGTCGCAATATCAATTCACCACACACGGCCCTCACTGGTGACTGGTCCCTCTGGAGGATTGGCCAGATTCGGGAAGCTGATCTTTGGAATCATTCGGGCGTCTCAGTTACCGACTTCATCATGAGTGGAGAGGGGTCAGGGTCCTTCAGCGCGTTTTGGCATCGCTCTACGGACAAAATCTCCCCCAAGAAGCTCAAGTTCATACCCAATGTCACTAAGCCGGGCAATGGTAATTATAATTCCTATTTTGGGGCTTTCCGATGCCAAGTTTCGGCTGGCTGTCATTTTCCAACAAGGCCTCCTTCTACTTAAGAACTTCGTCCCATGGTATAGGGAACAAATCTTTATCTGGAAGTCCTCGTGTTTTCTCGTGTTACAATTATGCAAGAATATGCCGTCATTTGCTAATAGTCGTACGGCAGGCAAGGAAGGCGATGATCCAGCCTCGGCTGCTTTATCTGCAAAGCAGCACCGCAGAGCTCAGGTTCGAAAGGCCCAAATGTTTGTCAAACTCTCTTCTTTTCAACCATCATGTACATTTACCAAAGAGAGCATACTAACCCTTCTCTAGTGAGCATCGGCAAAGAAAAGCCAATTATGTCAAAAGTCTAGAGCAAGACGTTATTGACTTGCGGGAGATGATCGCTGCATCAGAAGTGGAAGCTGCTATCCACAAGCAAGAAAATGAAGCAATTAAACGTGTCATGTTAAACTCGAACATCGTTCCCCCAGCAGGGCAACGTGCACGAAGCATCCAACTAAACCCTTTCGTCATCGACTTCGAGCTTCAAAACCATATCTCACCAAATTCCGAAAACAATACATCACCGCCTCAGCAAGAATTTGAATGGTCTTCCGGCCCACCTCCAAATTCTATTGTCAGTGTTGGCTTTGACGACTTCCTTGATACTAGTTGTCTAAATGTCAGCCCTTTGAATACCTACAATCCAGCACCTGATATTATAAATTCTCCGGATATCTTCAATTTTCCCAGCAATTCATTCACAGTTTCACCTAAAGCAGCGACATCCAGTCCAGGAGCGCCTAATGCATACACGACCGCCACGTCGCCACCAGCCATAAAAGCGGAACCAGACCTCGAAACTATAGCCATAAATTTCATCCTTGCGTAAGTCTCCTCTGCAGAAACCTCCTCCTATTTCAAACACTAATAGAAATAAGTCTTGAACACCCATGCCGCAAGCACTTCCACCACCATCCTCCAGACACATTCGACGGCACGACCCCGGAATCCGGTCACGAACTCATGGCCTCGACACACCTCTACGCCTCTGCGCCCGCACCCGTCTTCACCAACCTCGACTCCGCATCCTGGAAAGCGGTATCGCCCTCCCTTGATGCCCTCTACGCCATGAGTCGCAGCCTCCCTAAAGGAGACTGGGAAATCACACCCGTGCAAGCGTGGTTCTTGCTCGTGGAAAGATGGGGCATAGAGCGGATTGTGGGCGAGCTGGGGAAAGGTGTTTTCGCGGGTGAGAATGTTGTAGGGAGAGGGAGGGGGGAGGGGGTGGTGGAGAAGCTGAAGAGGGGGTTAACGACTGTGGTAGATTGTTTTGGGTTTGGGGCTGTGATGGATGAGAGGAGGTTTTGGGAGGTTGTTAGGGGGGGTCATTGGAGAGCAGGAGCAGGCTGCGAGTGTGCCTGTTCAACAACAGGGGGAGTTTGGTGGGGAGGCAGCTGTGTGGATTTAGGATGTTGGCGCGTATTGGTGGCTTGGAGTCTGGTTTTTTGGGCAGCGTTTGCTAGGTTAACGATATCCCAGATATGCGTACTGTTCGGTGGTTATTGGCATGGGATTGCAAGTGTGCGGCATGGACTGGTTATCAAAATATGGCAGGGTATTGTCTAAAATAGTTGTTCTATCGATTTTCATATAACCTCTCTTTTGTCAAATACCATAGATCGTAATGCCTAAAATCAAAATGTGGAAGTTGCTCGGCATGAATTATGGCTCGGAGGATATTGTGCCGATGTGAGGTGGTTTTATTCCAACAGTATGCAAGAACGTATTGTAACGGAGAAACAGCCTGAAAGGGATTTGGGACCGCTGATCCCTGGAACTTTAAAGACTAATCTTTTCCATCCTTCAATACCGAATTCGTCATATCTTGTCAAGAAGCTAGCTGCGACCTTCCCTACGAAAATACCTTCGACCCCCCATTTCATGCCGCGATATCGCACAAGAGCACTTAAAATTCATCAAATAACCACCAATTAAAAGCCCACCTAGGAATCCAAAATAAACAATTGAAATAAATTACATCGAACCCCTGTGTCCCAAATAGCCTCTCACATCTAAATGGGTTTTAATTTTCGAAGTGTTATGAAACCGGCTCTAACTAAGACCTAGATGTTTTTGCCGAGCTGCTTTCACCCACCCCCTTCCTTCCTTTCTCTTTCCCTTTGAAGTTGAGTCACCCGATCCAGGCTCTACATTGTCCACCTTCCTTTGATTCGTATATAAAGCCAAATACGCATTTCCCTTGAACAAACAAAGCAAACTCAAGCTGTATAGCGCGAGGAAGCGCGTCGTAAGTTCCCCTTGTTAAAACAACAGTTGAATTTGAAAAAGAGACTAATATATATGACTAGGGGCTCATAGTTTGAAGGTCCCTTGATCGTGAGTTCTTCAGTTGAGAAGAGGAGAGATGGTTGGGTGCTGATGGGAAATAGGAAACAAGGTACAGCTACTATATTTTTATAATTTTTTTAATAAGTTAAATAATTATAAAGTATAATAGTATTAAAAAGCTTAATATTAAAAGAAATTTTTATAAAATAATTAATAGTAATTTAATAGTAATATTTTTCTCGATTCGCTAAAATAGGATTTTATTATAAACAGATATCATATATAGACCTAGTCCTAAGGCTTAGCTTATACTTAGTCACTAGGCATAGGAATTACGTAAAGAATTGTCTAGATTTAATAATCTAGGATTATAGATTATAAAGATTATATAATTTATAGAGTATATAATCTAAGTGATCTAGGAGTGAGAAGGTTTTATATAAGTAGTTATATTTTTTTAGATAAGAGCTTTATACTTAACTTAATATAGTATTAGTAATATATTCTTTTATATACCTTTATTATAATAACTTTACTTTTAAGTAAACATCTAGTGATCTAGACCCTCTTTATATATATACTATACTAACCTAATATACCTTCTACTATATTCCGTCGCGGTAAGTATAGTAGAAATAGTGATAGTTATAGATTTATACCGGGGTAAGATTTGATATAGGATTTCGGTTACTAATAGCCTTACTAAGCCTCGCTCGACTATATCCTCAACGAGACATGTCTAAGCGCAACACAGGAGCTCTCTAGCTCCCTAGTCCTCCTCAGACTAACTCTGAGAATACTCTTAATACTCGGCCCTAGCCTCGCTGATTCTGCAATACTCTCTTTCTAACGCGATTAAGCCTAGCTTAGGAGATACTTCCTTAGGCAGGCAATTAGTCGAATTAGGAACTAGGGACCCTTAAGTATAGATATCTCTAAATTTCGACTTCGTTTAGATTAAATATAATAGGAACACAAAATTTATATTTAAGGGTAAAAGTAAAGAAAGGATTATAGTGTTAAGAGAAGTAGAGGTTTAGTGTAGATCCCGGGAGCACGTAGTCACGTAGTAGGGATAACTTAGATCCCCACCCTTAACCAACTTAGCTCTATAGTCTTCTTAAATACAACTGTTTCTACTGCCTAGCTTCCACCACTTGTGCGGTGCCCCTATACCAGTCATACTAGGTATGAAGGGGCATTTTGCTAATATATAGATCTCTTTAAAGTAGAGATATAAGTGATAAAGTAACGCTTTTAGAAGTGATCTAACACTTGCTTATTAAAATTTATACGGATATTCACGAAGGAGTAAAGTCTTAAAAGTTACTAAATATTATAAGCTAGCTATATTTAGTAGCGTAGATAACTCTACTAAATATTATAATAGAGAGGCGACGAAGGAACCCTCATAGCCGCCTATTTGGGCTTACTGTTGTCTAGAAGTGGTTTTCTACATATAATAAAACGGCCGAGTGCACGTACTTTCGGTTTCATTTGAGTCATACGCTACAGGGTGTCTACTGTTATTCCTCGGCCGTTCGGGGAGAACCCGGAACATGTGGGGCGAAGTATTGAACAAGGATGCCTGCTGCCTATGCAAAGCAGTTGGAAGGCAAAGTAGTAGGATGGGAAAGCAGGTGGAAGGCATACCACGAAATGATGGGCACGGAGTATAGTAACGTTACAAAAAGATTAGGCAGCTCGTGTAAAACACTGCGTATGGCGCTGTTGCCGTTGTTGGGAGGCGTATGGCGTGTTTTGAGCATACACTGAATATAAATTGCTGCAACGGGTACAGGGATTTTCCTCGGTCCCAATTGTTATTTGTTCTTTGCAGTTGTTAGTCTGCTTATCGCTTTCATATTGTGTTTGGACAATTAGGGAAATATTATCTTGCACCTTGCAACACTAAGATTTGCATAGCGTCTAGATATCACAATCCCTCACGGCTTTCTCAGCAGAGTCAACACATCTCATCGCTACAGCTACCTCAAAAGTTCAACATGAATAACGACACTGCTCTCCCCTCAGCCAATTATGGGAAGAGGTTGATCCCAACTCTAATCGACGAGCTTGCCACGAACGATGCAGAACGCGTGTTTGTTTCCATCCCTCGCACAGCCAACATCGAAGATGGCTTCCACGATATCACTTTTGCGGATCTTGCCCGCGCTATTGACAACTGCGCGTGGTGGATGGAACGCACTTTGCAACGGAGCGAAACCTTTGAAACTTTGAACTATGTGGGACCCCAGGATTTACGCTACTTGATATTGTTGATCGCTGGTATTAAAACTGGATACAAGGTCTGAGCCTTATATCCTAAATAATCTTCGCCGCTTACGTATGCTTTGTAGCTCTTTTTTAGCTCTCCGTGGAACAGCGCAGAAGGGCACATCGCGCTCCTCGATTCTTTACAATGCAATAAGATCTTGGTCCCAGAGACCTTGCCACCTATCATTCAGACAATTCTGTCGAGAAAACAACTAGATACTGTACCAATACCGAATCTGCGCGACTTGTTTGCGCCCAACCCGGTACCGGTGTATCCGTACACGAAGACTTTTGCCCAGGCCAGATTTGATCCATTCGTGGTATTGCATACTTCCGGCTCTACAGGTTTCCCAAAGCCAGTGATCCTGACCCACGGGACGATGGCCCAACATGATACCTTCCTCCAACCACGCAAGGAAGGCGAAAGGCCTTTGGCACTAGCCTGCTATAGGGGTCTAAGAGTATTTATTGGCCTTTCCTTGTTCCATAGCGCTGCAATGTGCCTAATTGCTTATGCCATCTACTCCGACACCATACTTGTACTTCCTTCACCACTAGGTCCTGTTCCGATGACGGCGGAAGCTTTGAATCTTATCCACTTGCATGGACGCCTCGATGTAAGTTTTGCCAGTCCTGCGTTGCTTGTTGGAATCGCAAAAAACAAGGGATATCTCGAAAATATTCGGCGCTTGCGTTACTTGAGCTTTGGTGGTGGTCCACTTCCAAGGGAAACTGGTAATGTTTTGCGAAGCTATACACGTCTCTTTGTAAATTTTGGAGCCACCGAAACCGGATATCTTGCTCTCCACTTGAACGACCCGGAGGATTGGGAGTATATGAGCTTTAGTGACCAAATGGGTTGCGAGCTCCGCACATTTACTGAAGGGCTGTATGAACTTCACTTCATCCGTGACTCCAAGCTGGAAGCTTCACAGGGTATCTTCTCTACATTTCCAGCCTTGAGTGAATACTCAACGAAGGACTTGTTTTCCAAGCATCCCACTAAAGAGGGTCTGTGGTTGTTTGAAGGTCGCTCGGACGATGTAATTGTGTGTTCGACGGGCCAAAAGATCAATCCACTGCCAATAGAAGGCCTTTTGAATGCTCATCCTTCTATAATATCTGCAAATGTTTGTGGACAGAGCAGATTCCAAATTTCACTACTCGTGGAGGCCAAACACCCGCCAAAGGACAAAGACTCCCGATTAGCTCTTGTGCGGGATATTTGGCCAACAATTGAACGTGCAAATCAAGACCAACCGGGAGTAGGGAGGATCACAAAAGACATGATCTTGTTTACCAAAGCTGACAAACCCATGACGAGAGCAGGAAAGGGGACAGTGCTACGTAAGATGACGGAGGAGTTGTACCGCCAGGAATTGGATGAGATGTATAATGCCTTCAAAGAGGGGAATGTTTGATAGGCCGGCTGGGAATAAAAGGAGACATTTCCATAGTTTTCAAAATACTACGTGCCGGCTTCCCGACTCCTGCGTATCTATCTAGTTGCTTAAACCTGATATTAGATTTAGTTGTCAAACACTCATTCCATGATTTGCATCTCATATGCCGAAGTATTTGCGGGAGCTGCCGGCTAAATAAGCCTCGTTGCATGGGCAAATTCTTTCGGGTTGTGCGGCAGCTGTACTTCGACGGTGACATTGCATGGGAGGATTCTTTCAAGTTGTACAGCATCTGTACTTCGGCGGTGTCGATTTCAGATGCGTTATGCAGGAGTGAAAAGAGGCGCATGGTGGGGGTATCATCTCGCCACATCACCCGTTTCTCTGCCACCAACACGCATTGCTTCAGGCCGTTAAAACAACCGAGCATACTACAACCAGAATACTATAAGTTCTAAGCATAGGCAAGTTTTTGACAAGGGGGAGGCTTGCCACCTTCTATATTAGGGATAGATTTTTCATAACCCGAAATGGTTAGCTTGTTTTAATCATAAAAGGAACATCAATCTCATTACACACACGAAAATAGTTAAATTGAATTGTTCAGGACTCCTGTTCTATCCCTAAAACTTCTTAATCTCCCCGCTAATTTCTTCACTACTTACACCTTTCCTCACACCCAAGTCGGATTTGCATCTTGACACAGCTCCAAGCCCAGCACAATGTTTTTCTCACGCTCTACCGAACCATCTTATGCCTCTATAGGCTCTGTTGAAAGCTTTAATTATGGACACGAGGAATCGAAGCAAGGCATGCAAGCACCCATCATGTTCAGACGTACTGGTACGACAGTCAAGATAGGTCTATGCCCCACATTTATCTTGGCAATCTTATTCTGTATTTCAACAGTCTCAACTTGGGTTCTCTTTTTCGAGAAATCACATCAGATCAGCAACGTCACTCGTGTTGAAACACAGTGGCAGTGTGCACAGCCGGCTGTTCGTCGAGAATGGCGGTCGCTTGCCCCTGCCGATAAGAGCCAGTATATTGAAGCTGTTCAGTGTTTGGAGAGCAAGCCTTCTAGAGTTCGCAACAATGGCACGTTATACGATGATTTCCCATGGGTACATAAGTCTACCTCAATCAACAGTACGTTCGGGAAAGTCCAATGCTTTTTGAAAGTTGCTCATACTATGTTACAGCACACGGCGCTTCATCCTTTCTCCCATGGCACAGATACTTCATTCACATCTACGAGAAAGCTTTGATAGATGATTGTGCCTATACTGGCACTCTACCGTACGTTCTTTTCTTTCCAAACAAGCCCATCGTCTATACTAAGCGACCTGAACAGATACTGGGATTGGTCACTTGACTGGCAGGATTTCACCAAAGCCCCAGTCTGGGGTGAGGATGCCTTTGGCAGCGATGGACAGCTCGATGGTGAGCCTTCAGTCGGCGATGGCCACTGCGTTATCGATGGACCATTTGCTGGGCTTCAAGCTATGTTCTACGATGACGAATACTATCCACACTGCTTCTCACGTGGCTTTCAATCCGGTTCAATCAAAGAAACCCTTGGAAAATTAGTCCAGCCGGAAGTGATTGCTCGAATAATGGAAGAAGAGCGATTTGAGTCCTTTGCTCTCCAATTGGAACATAATGCCCATCACTTCATGTCTGAAAGTGTTCGTGGAGAGTTCAGCAAGTTTACTGGTCCATATGGTAAGTCCAAGCTGCGATTCTGAACCGGCGATTCGATTTGATCCCTAGCAGGCTAACATTTCTCTATTAGACCCGGTTTTCTTCCTTCATCACACAAATCTTGACAGACTTTGGTGGCAATGGCAAATGAAGAAGCCGGAGACGAACCTCCAAGCCTATAATGGGAAGGCCAATAAAAATGAGATCAGGGCGGCATCGTTAGGGGATGACCTCGATCTCGGTGGATTGCGCCGTAATATTTTTGTTTCGGAGGTCATGGATACAACCTCGGGTCTGTTCTGTTATCGGTACTAGGCTGAGAGAGCTGTACACAGAAGTGGACTTTAAGCGGGGTGGTTTATGACTAGACCCTAGGAATTTTTGATTCGCGGGATTTGTATGGTTGTCTCACCGGATCGCTCTTTTTCCGAGTTAGAGTATTCGAATATTGCGTTTTTCTACTTATACATTCATTGACTTAGAATAGTCTCAGCTTAATTACAATTAGCCTCCCTTCTATATGACCTCTCCTATTAGCTTTATTCCATTTCTTGATAATACTACAATACTAATATTCGACTTTTATTCGTTTATAAAATACAATAATAATAATACTATATTTTAAATATTACATTAGTTATTGAAAATAGTAGAAATTAATATATATTATTAAAAATACCAAATAGTTTTCCAATGCATATTTTTAATATACATGTAAACAAACATTATATATTATTGCCAATGTGCCTTATTGCACAGACTAAGTAGTCTAAATGTAGAAGGTCGCACCATATGCATCTTATATCTAATGCAGCTGCCTACCTAGGCTCCCCTAGGAATACGATTCCTGCATATCGAAGCAAGGTTTAACTCCACGTTAACGTTAGAGTGTTCGTTAGCATGCAGCACAGCCTCTAAATCAAATTCGCATGAATAACGAGTAGAAATTTCTGCAACTCAGCTGAAACTTGTGATTATATTATCGCAATTAGCCCATCCACTCACTCAGCGGCCTATTAATTATCGAAGTTATGTCTTCCATGCATCAGAACTCCCACTTTCATAGTCACGCTGTACTTTCGCAATGGAACATTCTCGTCCCAAAAATACTCCCTGGAGCACCTGAGACTGTACTCGACGGGAACAACTTAGACATCTCCACTATTGTTGCAGTTTCTAGGTAAATAATGCACCACAAATTTAACATTATTGGCCAAGCTTACAAGAATCAGATATGGGACCAGAATTCGCCTGGGTGACGGGACAAAACGTGATATTGAGGAAAGTGTGACAAAAATTCAGTCAAGTCTTGATGACGGGAAGACGATCTATGGTACGTGGACGTAGACCGTTTGCACGACCTGTGAAAGCTAAGGATAACGACAAAGGTGTAAACACTGGAGTCGGTGCAAGTGCAGATACTCGAACGGATGCAGTGTATGGCCTTCAACAGACAATAATTCGGCAGTTTCATAGCGGAATACTTGTGAGCCCAACTACAAGAGCGCTTGCTGCTAAGTCCCATATTAAAAGCAAGGCTGGCAGCGATCACGTATCTACAGCAAACGCTTTACAGAAATTATTGCTATTAGACGACCCAGTTGCAGCGACGTGCATGCCTGCATCGTGGGCTCGAGCATCGATCCTCATTCGGACTAACTCTCTTGCGAGAGGGCATTCCAGTGTGCGACCAGTCTTGATACAACGTCTGATAGACCTTTTGAGGCTTGAAATCACTCCGATGATTCCATTACGCGGCAGTATATCAGCTTCTGGAGATTTGATGCCCTTGGCATATATTGGAGGCGCCCTTCAAGGCCGGCCAGGGACCTTAGTGTGGGCACCGGAAGTAGACCGAAGCATTGGGGGCCGTCGAGTTGTGACAGCCGAAGTTGCTTTAGCACAGGCTTTGTTGGAGCCAATTATCCTGGGTCCAAAGGAAGGACTGGCAGTCGTCAATGGTACTAGTGTTTCAGCAGGCACGGCAGCATTAGCAATGCATGATGCGAATTGTCTTGCGGTAGCATGCCAAGTCTTGACAGCAATGAGCACCGAGGCTTTGAAAGGAACAGAAGAAAGTTTTGATTCATTTTTCGCACGAGTACGCCCACACCCTGGCCAAATAGAGTCGTCGTTCAATATCGCAAACTTCCTTGCTGGGTCTAAATTGATACGACGACATGGAGATGATGATAGAGAAGGTGCGTTATATCAAGACAGGTATTCAATACGCACTGCACCTCAATGGATTGGACCTATTCTTGAGGACTTTCTTCTAGCCACTCGACAGATAACAATTGAGTGTAACTCTACAACGGACAATCCTCTCTTCGATACTGGGAGCGGAAGGCTGCTCTGCGGAGGGAACTTCCAAGCAAAGTCAATTACTTCAGCTATGGAAAAGATGAGACTCGGACTCCAGTCCATTGGCCAAATGCTGTTTGCTCAGTGTACCGAGCTTATGAATCCGAAGCTCAACAACGGTTTACCTCCAAATCTTGTCGCGGACCAGCCCAGTCAATCGTTTCTAATGAAGCCTCTTGATGTGGCGATAGCCTCTTTCCAATCAGAGTTGGGCTTTCTTTCGAATCCTGCTGGAACCCACATTAATTCTGCAGAGATGGGTAATCAGTCACTGAATTCTCTCGCCTTGATCTCGGTCCGATATTCTCACATAGCCGTCGACGTCCTTTCGCATCTTTGTGCAGTCCATGCTTTTGCACTTTGCCAAGCTCTAGACTTGCGCGCAATGCAGATCAAATTTCTTGATGCGCTTGAACCCATCTTTCGATCCGAGACCGCCAAGATGCTCGCTATATTTGGGGAGCAAGTGAATGTGGAGGCTGAACATACACACCTGTGGTCGCAACTGATCAAGTGCTTGGATGAGACGACAACGAAGGACTCGGCTACAAGATTCCCTGCCGTGTTTGAGTCTCTCCAGCCTTCGATCTTGGCACTTGATTCCATTATTGGGGACCCTTCTACCAAAGTCGTTGGGCCGCTAAGAGAATGGACACGTAGCTGCTCTGACATGGCGTTGAAAGCTTTCCATGCCAACACTGAGTCCTATGCCGCACGTCCCGATGCGGCGCCTTTTCTAGGCAAAGCATCCACACGAATATACGACATGATCCGTCACGAACTCTCTGTGCCATTTATACAGGGCGATGAGGCGATGACTGGTGAAGTATCTATAGGTTCATATATTACTTCCATATATGAAGCTATTCGCAATGGGGTTTTCTTCCTTTCTGTCATCGAATGTTTGGAAGAAGTTAGCCAGAACAGGGATACGATATATACGTATCCCTCAAAACTATAGAACACTTATATATTAGATATCAAGCATTAACCGCGTGTAATCTATAGATCCGGTCTTTGATTCTTGCATTAATATTTGCCTGCATTATCCTAAGTCTCGGCACACGATATTAGTTAATTTCGTTGTGGAGCTCCCTAGAGGATCCAGGTTTGGTTCTAAAGGTTCAGATGGCTTTTTGGAATTTAATTTAAATGGGCACTAGATTAAGTCAGCGGCCAAGATGGCTTAGTTGCTTGCGAGTAGAGATAGGAAAGTTGTTAATAGACGGCAAGTGCGTATCGGGAAACCGCAACCGCCGCATCGGGGAAGGCGCGCGTACAAGCCCGCCGCCGCTAAGTAGTTGTGACGCTGATTCCCTTAAATACCCGTATCATGTTAGCTTAGTTACGAGCTCAGTAGCGTCTAAACCCTCTTGTAATCTGCCTCGTCGTCGCACTATCATCGTCCCTCGTAGTAGCGCCTTCGGATACTGAGATGCCGTAGTCTTGGCCTATACACGTGGACACCACAGCCAGTCGCAGAAATGCTTCACGATGATGCAGCCTGGCTTCTACCTCGCTACGCCCTAGGTGCTGTAGGTGGATGATGCATCGGGCCGGCATATGCATTCAAAATAGGTAGGAGATAAAGATCATCGAGAAGAGGCCCTCGATTTCGGTTTCAACTAAGATTGTAATTATCATTTCACTACTACGCCGTGGGGCCACCTCTTTTCACTTCAAGCCCTGGCTCAGTGACCCTAAGGTTACTTTGTAGAGATTATCCGGACATACCTGCAGGACGAAATTCCAACGTGCGGCACGGGCCGTGGAAGAACTGCCGTGATCCAGTCATTCAGGCCCTGGGATGGATGGCGCCGATGCGTACCACCCTACAAATACATCTAGTATGCGCCACAATCACTCTGATAACCTTAATAACTTGAAGCTCGTTAATTCCTACTCCGGGTCGAACTGGCAGTTTAGGGAGGAATGGTTCTTGTGCCTCTTGGATGCAGGTCCGGTCACGTCAACGGAACATAACTGCAGCTGCACGATGAGGTTAGAGCGAGGGGCTGGGGTAGAATAGATGGGGGCGCGGATAGGTAACCTTAGCTGGTGAATTATGGAGGTAGGCTGGCCAGCTACCGAAACCCCCTCCGAATCTCGCTCATCTGGGTTTCCACTTTGCTTAGCCTTGGGGACCTCTAACAGAGCACACAGTCTACTTCGAAATCATCTTCTGGAGAATTTCTTCTAACCATGGCCTCTTCTCAGTATCGTTCCGTTCCTAGTAGCTATTCTCTTTATCCTTGCCTCTTCATATTCAATACACCATACGTTTTCGGGAAAGGATCAATCGGGCACGAGCATATCGGCCCAGGATAAATCAGTGACGTGCAGAGATCCAGTCGTTCGCAAGGAATGGAGGACTCTAAGTATTGCTAAAAGGCGCGAGTATATTTCAGCAGTTCAATGTCTTCACACCTATCCTTCAAGAATAGGGCTCAATCATACGTTATATGACGACTTTGTATGGGTTCACAGCCGACCTGGAGCTTCCTGTATGCTTGATTTCGGATTAAATGATAAAATCCATAGAATTAGTTTGCTAACACGGAACCATAGCTCATCACACCACGCCTTTTATTGCCTGGCACAGATATTTCATTCATATCTACGAAACGGCAATGCGGGAACAATGTGATTTTACAAGTTATCTGGCCTACTGGGATTGGTCTCTGGACTAGGAAGACCTGGCAAAACCACCAATCTGGGACACTGACATAGGGTTTGGGGCAATGGAAACAAAAGCGTAGAGAAATCAGCTGCTTATGGCCACTGTGTCACCAATGGCCCATTTGCCAACTTGAAAGTCCTGTATTTTGCAGATAAATTTGAACCATATTGTTTATCCCGCGGTTTTCAGGAAGGCGAACGCCTGGCTAGGCTCTTTGGGTCTCAAGGCCGCCCGGATGCATTGGAAGTAGTCCTGCAAGTTCCTGATTACGATTCGTTTAATATGATGTTAGAGAAAGGCCCTCATGGTGGTGTCGTCAAGAGCGTCCGGGGTGACATAGCCCGGAAAACCGCGCCAAATGGCACGTGTTTGCAGAATCATATTTTCCTCAACTTCGTCATATGAAACAACTTCTGCGCTTTGGCAATCATTGATATTGTGTACAGACCCTATATTCCTTCCGCAGCATACTCAGATGGATCGGATGTGGTGGATATGGCAACAGAGAGACCCTCAGCGGAGGTTGAGGGAGTATAGCAACGGCCCGATAGGGAACTCTAATCTTACGTACTCTTTGAACGATGTTTTTAACTACGCAGGACTTGCGCCCGATAGAAAAGTATCCGAAGTGATGAGTACGGAATCAGGGCTTTTGTGTTACAAGTACTAAGTTCAATTCTATATATTCGCATAATCACCTAACAGATTGCCGAGTTTAATAAGTAGTGTAATGTATACCACCTTACATTCAAACCCCCTTTCTCTGTGATTTAAAAGAGTAAAAACCATATAATCTCTATTTTCTTCTGAAGTTAGCCGTAAGAATAAAGTGGCTAACTAAGCTAAACTAAACCTAAAATAGGTTGTTATATAATAAAAACGATATTTCGACTCTAGGCTAGCGATAAAGAGCGATAAAAAGGCTAGTTAGGTGTGAGGAGGAGGCGTTGGTAGGCAAAGAAGTCACGTGTAGCAGGAAAAAGATTTAGTATAGAACTAATCTCTAGCCCCGAGGGGTCTAGAGAAGCCCCCTTTTTATTAGCTATCTGCCACCGACGGGGGTCCGATGCCAAGACCTAATGATGATAGAAATCAATAGCATTATCTGGTATCCCGTGCCACGTATCAAGTGCCCTAGAACCATGATCCTGGATGTCGGAGGTTTGCTACCGACATCATTCCGGACATCCGCCGACGATCTAAGCCACGTGACGGACGCCCCCTTGCAAGTAAGCGAACCATATCACATGAGGCGTGCATTTTAGCGGGGCGTGCATTTAAGCGGGATCTCGAGTACAGTTGGCATTCCCGCTAGTGGCTACAGCCATTAGAGTTTCAGCCACCTGAGGCGCAAATGGTAATGCAGGAAGGATTTCACTATACAAATTACCCTGCACCTTGGTTAGCTCTAGCAGGAATGCAGCGTAAGCTATACCTTGTTCCTTCTTTGTGGCCATCATATCCGATAGTCAACTTCGCCACTAGTGATCCACAGTTACGCGTGCACTACTATAGTAGAAAGTTAAAAAAACTACTACAGCGCTAGGAACCTCGGGCAATTAAAACGCTTAACTCCGCCATTTGATGTTCTGTAACAAAGCATCCTGAGCCCGTAGAACTCCGAAGTCTATCACCTTTTAGTCTAGTGCGTCTTCTCGTCACCTAGGATAGTGTATTCATTTTATGTGGTATGATGCAGAGACATTCCCTTTTCTCCATAGCTGCAGCTATCCACGGAGATTGGAGTTAACGGAGTCTTACATGCATAAATGGATCTGTAAACTCTAGTGTCTTCAATTGCCACTAAAGTTACATGAAAGCTGTGATTGAGGCTTGTAAACTATAAATTCTACGGTGCCGGAGCAAACTCCTTTTTATTTATTATCCGTGAAACAACGTTAGTCCTTGCATTCTCCAGTGATAAAGTTGCTTTATCTCTTATTCTATTTCACCAACACTTACTATGGCCTTCTTACTCCCTGCCCAGCTTGCTGGCACCCTCACAATGCGTGAGGCTATTGCTGATGCGGTCTACCGCGCGGTCCTTGCCTTCGATCATGCCGACGAGGCTCTCCTCCTCACAGCCGTCACTGAGGACATCTGGACAGAGATGCCTGGCATATCAGCCAAGGGTATCCAGGAACTCAAAACCACTGTTTTCGACCGCGTGTCCAAACTTACTACTACGCACTTCATCTCTAATATACGCATCAGCATTGAAAGCGGCTCTGCAGCCACTCTAACATGCTCGGCATTGGCTCAGCACGTTCGTCCTGGCAAGGAATTCGAACCGGGCGGGAATAAATTCACCTCAGGTGGCTTCTACTTATGTGAAGTAATTAGAATTAGCGATTTGTGGAAGATCAAGAGCTGGAAGGCGAACTTCACCTGGGTGGACGGTGATCCGACTGTTATGGCAGAGCACTAATGTCAGGGTCTTCCGGAGGCCCGACAACGGAACGGCTGAGGCACCCGGAGCAGGGGGGGAAGGCGGAGGTCGGCAGAGCCTCCTGGTCTATATAAAGAGCCTCTGGCCCTTTGGGTTGAAGGGCCAGAGATTAGTGAATATATTAGTTGCCCCTGACGTTGCCTCTCTTCACTCTACCTGTGGAAATCCCTCACAACTAACGAGGTGCTGGCAAGTCTTATCACTTGTGGCCAAGCTTTATCCTCGACCTGGAATCTTCAATCTTAAAAGACGTGTTCGTTTTTTATAGCAATACGTTATAAACAGCGCAAGTAGGCGACAGTCGCCGAAACAAAATGAGGAGGCCATGTCTGAGGCCACATCTGGCGCACGAGGTTTTGGGTGGTCAGGTACCGACAAATTATTGTATTTTAAAATATCGTGGAGACTTTTCTTCTGAGTATGTCGTCGCATCGCTGCGACACCAGCATACCATGCCTTGCGGTAATCCAACCCTCCAAAGTGCATTACGCATTATATTTTCAGTCTGTTTGGTGGTGGTTGATAGCTGCGTTCTATAGACACTTCTCGCGCATATCTGTTAGGCCTAATAAAGCCAGTTCAATTAAATGGATGCCCTGTCAACATATTTGGGTCGTTAGCGTTGCCGGGCTTTGCTGCCTGCGATCACATAATAAGACTTGACCGAATGTCAAAATATACTTGGCTGCCATCTTTTTAAAAAAGAGATACTAAGTGCTGAAATCTGAGTAACGACCCGAATGCATATCTTCCAGCACTACAGCACGTAAAGAGAGGAAATGGGTGAATAACTGGCAAAGTAAGATCAGTCCAGTCGCACGTGCTCTTATGTGAGCTAGATTTCCATTTTGCCTCTATCATTCACTTACGCATTAGACTTCGTAATCGTAATTCACCACATCCACTTACTAGATAGCCAGGGAGGCAATCTAGTTAAGGAGGGTGCGGCTAGTGGTTCCGTTAAGCCAATTTCGTACAACTTAATACCGAGAAGGTGCCCTGGAATAAATCTTACTATGATAGCCTGCTGAAAGGGGGCACACTGCGAGGCAGACACCATCCATAATAAGAGCCACGAGTAGTAGTAGGGACTACAATTCCAGCAGTGATGGTGCGACGAAGGCGGAATAGCCGCTTGACCTCCAGCCAAATTTATACGCAGATCTTAGCTTATTCGACTTAAAGGAAGGCGTGGGTCGGCGTCGCAAGGGATTGATTCTAGCTTCTGAGATAGCTGATTGCAAGCAGCAATAAGAACGCGGGGTCGGTGGTGAACGAAGGAGCGGAGCCCGAGCCAGGGCGAAAGCCGAAAGAGCGAAAGACCGGAGCCAAAGCGAAGACCGAAGGAGCGAGAGTGAGAGTAAGCGAGAGCAGTGGGTGGAAAAAATGAAGGCTGAGGCTCTCTAACTACAAGAAACAAGAAACATTAATCCTCAGCATCGGAACCATGGTATTAATAGTCCTTTGCCGGTGTCTGTAATCCGAGCATCGAACAATAATATCTTTTAGTTTCCCACTATTAATAAAAGTTTCGATCGTCAGCTGAGTCTTTCCGATTCCACCGAGGCCGTATAGGACAACACAGGTTCGATTACTATGACCGTGAAGCAGCTCGTGTATCTTCGACAGCTCCTTTTCCCTGGCAACAAACTGTGTAGCTTCACGAAATGACGCGAGGCTGAGCCCTACGGCAAACTGTTCGAAATCGATACCTATGCCGGTCAGTTTCATTGCTTCAGGCAGTAACATCAAAAGAAGTAGCTTACCTTTATACAACTTGTGGATCTCTTCTTCCAACCGCTTAAATACCTGGTCCTTTCTCTCCCCGTAGTTCGGCACTATAGAGACATCGAAAATCCCGATTAAGTAGTACGCTACGTCCTCTTTAACCGTAGTCTTACGGTGCTCCGCCCAGGACCTCCGCTCTTTTATGTGAAATTTGACAATGTATTACCTTACAGAGCGTTGTTATCTATACCCGTGATCTCATGTATCTTAGACTTAAGCGACAATTTACTCCTAAGTTGCTTACCCTCTAAGCCGAAGAAGTTGACTAGCTTTAGTGCGATGAGCTCTTAAAGCGTCTAGCCGCGAGTGAACCATCGACTCTTCCTAAAGGCGTCTTCCTATGTCCTCTAGTTATCCGCTCTAGTGTCGGATTTAGAGACATCCGAAAGGTAGACATAGCAGCGCGCAGCGTTCTGATACCACCGAAACATGGAATTAATCGCCGCGCCAAGCTCGACCGCATTCTTTTTATCGATATAACAGGTGTTAACCCAGAAGTATTGTAGTCCATCGGCTGTAGCCTGCTTCGCGTAGAACTATATCTTCCTCTACCTAGCCTTACTTATAGTCTTACTTATATCCGCGCCAGCTTCTATGTCCTAAAATATAACCTCTTCGTCTCCCTAGGTATACGAAAGTATTGCGTAGGCAGGGACATCGCCGCTAGTAGGTTTGCGAAAGACGATCTCGCCGTCGGATTTGCGATATAATAGGCGTATAAAAGCCGTGGGTCGAGGTTCGCGAGCAACTTCATGGTAAGCGCGACTCGTGACTCGTTTAGTATATCGGCGCAAGCACTACGATTCAAAGGTCGACAGGGTGCGAAGCAGACGTCAAAAGACTAATCGTGAGAAGGATACGCAGTCTTTATCGCAGGCTGGCCTGCCAAGTGCATAGCGGAGGCAGACACAACCGGACGCTTCGTCTCGCTCATTGGAAGCCCTAAGCACTACATAACAGATCCTATCACAGCTTGCTTATCGTTGTTGAAATGCCGCAACGCATTTGAAGTCTTGCGTTGTCGGCTCAAAGTTGACAAATAGCGAGACAGGTAGTATTAGAAGAGACTTGTTAGATAAAATTCAATACACGAAAGGCTAGGTGTAAACGCAGAGCTTGCTTAGCTGTGAAATAAGCTAACTCAATATATTCTAGCTCGGCTGCTGCTATAAAGCGAGCTCTATAACTCGCATAAGACCTTATCCTTTCACGCTCGTCCGGACTCGCTCATTCCAAACACATCAAGCTGATCGTATTAAGATGCCCGATGCAAGTTTCATCTGGCATTGAGCTTTGCTGTTAGGCCCCTGAAATTCGAAGAACTTATAATGTCGACGATGCAGTAGGGGGTTAGATCTCAGGCATAAGATTATACAATGAGCAAACCGACTAAAAGAATAGGCAAGACCTTCAGGTTTCACTCACTGCGATGAGGATCCTGTAAAATAACTGCTAGAGAATCATCTAGCATAGTTTATAAAGCTGAAAAATGACGAGGCGAATGTTGAGACGCGAAATTGAATTTAGTGTCTCGTAACGGGGTATAGTACTATGCCCTTAAAATAAGCTAATGCGTTTTTTACCCCGCACCCTACTATTTTTTAAGAGACNTTATTATANAATTACGTATATATTTTATATTATATTNANATANTAAGTTNATATATCTATATACTAGAACTATCTCTTTAAGATATACTAAAAAAAAGTAAAGTTATTTAAATATTTAAGCTTAATATTTAGTATATTACCCTTTTNCCTTAAAACAAGCCTCTACCNTCCTAGGCATACTTTAATANAATTTTATNAAAAGAACTCCTTAGGAATCANGTCCTAGCACGCCTAGATTACACTCCCTAGACGCTCTAGATTAGCTTCTGATACGCTAGCGCCTCTTAAGACCTCTAGAAAGTATAGGTCAACCATTTCCTTTAGCTTCTTCTAAACGTACTCGATTAGGTTTAAGTCAGGTGAGTACGGAGGCTATAGAAGGACTCTTATACCCTTACCTCTAAACTATTCTTTAACCTTATAGGCAGTATAGATAGAGGCGTTATCCTATATGAATATATACCTAGGATCATCTAATTCCTTAAAAGCTAGCCCAACCTTAGCGTCTAAGACCTTAAGGTAGCTGTTTACACTATACCTATGCTTCTTAGCCTTAAAATCTCGGTCTATAAGGTAGCACTTCGTACGCTCATTATCCTAAAAGCACCCCTAGACTATAACCCTTATATCCTTCCTATATATATATGTTTAGACATTAATTAGGTCCTATTTCGTAGTCGGCGTACGAAAGCACTAGGTCCTTTGTTTTCCTGAACCCCGCTCTAAAGAACACTCGTCACTCTATATAATTAATCCCTACTCCTCCGCTGTCTAACCCCGCCGTAACTTACACCGCTCGTACCGTGCCTTCACTGCCTTCTTCGTAAGCATCGGGCGCTTCTTTGCGAGCCAATTGGTGATACTATGGCCCTTGAGGATATGCCGGATGACCTTGGGGGAGCAAGTAGCCCTAGTAGCCTTAATGAGCTAGGCATATATGTCTTGAGGTTTTTCGCGCGTATATCGAAGGATATTTCGTTCGTCTAGGTAATTATAAGTCTTTTTTGTACCGGGTCGAGGTCTGGAGGCGTTATATTCAGGGCGTAAGGATTCGTTTTCGAGGGTATAGCGTACAGCTCCCCGGGACAGCTTATATCGCCCTATAATATATGCAGTACTATGGCCGTTTTCGGAGAGGGCGCATATTTTATTGCGCATCTTAGGAGTTAACTCCTTCCCCCGGCCATTATTTCTAGTAATTAGGCCTAGGGGACGTCGTAGGGTTGACATAGAAGGCATTTTAAAAGGTGGTGTGTAAAAGCGATAGGGAAACGCGTCGCGTAAAATCGCGTTTTGGCTTATTTCAAGGGACAGGGATTGTACTCAGGGTTATATAGATACCCTTAGTCATTTCGAAATATAGAGAATGTGGGCTAGGTTCCCTAGCAGTACNCCNAATAAANGATANAACNNNNAGAAGATCTCGTACTCTCTTAATTATTATAAGCCCGGAAAGGCTATCGTGATAGAGCTAAGAGCGTTTTATCAGGTTTTAAACATAAGGGCTAACTATACGATTATAATTAATATTTTATACGCCTCGTCGCTAACCGTTCCTAAGGGCTATAAATTTTATCAGAAAAGCTACGACCCGTATACGATAATAGTAGCCTACTTACGACTTCGTAAGGAGGGGGGTCTACTAGCCGAGGTTTAAGCAAACTAAAAGACGCGTCTACCGCGAGATAAAGTCACGGCCGTACTACCGAATATTATCCCGTCGAAAAGGAAGGCAACTCCGGCCGAGCCCTAGTCGAGGACGCCCCTAGTCACGCCTTATATAGGCAGTCTCTTAGAGGCCGTTTATAGGAAAAAGGCTTTTTATCACTTGTACTCTCTGATCCGTAGCTAGAGAGATCGATCGAAACCGTTGTTCGAGATCGATAAAGGCAGACCTCCCGTAATATAGCTTATAAATATTATTAGTATCTTAGGGGAAAGAACTCTACTTACGGAATTCCTAGACCGTCTTATAAGGGTTAAGCTAGTAGAAATCATAGACGACGGAAAGGTAGGCCGGTTAAATATAGATCCGAGTGCTATTAATAACCTTATACGTGACCTTAAGTAGAAGGACACTTAAAAAAGCCGTAATAAGTTACGTAACTACCTTAAAGACGGCCGAAAATAGAAAAGGATATATAGTAAGTTCGACGGACTATTATATCTTATCCCTCCGAACCGGAAAGACAAAGAAAACCCTCGGAGGGCATCGGGCCGTATATATTAAGATCTGTCTGACGACGATATCCGGCAGTTTTACTCTCTACTAGATTCTAATTAGCTTATAGGGCCTATATACCGGGTAGGAAATACCTTCTAGGCGTCGCTCTAGGATAATACGGTAGTTCCTAAGTTCCTATAAGAGAGCGAGGATCCTAAAGATGTCGCTCGATTGCCTCTAAACAAGTTAGCTCCGCTTATAAAGAAGTTTCGAGTAATAGATACGAACGAGTGTCATTTCGAGAAACATGACTAGCCTAAACCGGATTGTTAGTAGTAAGACTAGCCGTAGTACCCGACCTAGGTTTCTTTATCTAAAAAATTATATAATCTATACGATCTATACGAGATTAATAATCCGTATAATTATATCACGACATGTTTGTCTTATATTATACCTGAAATCACGAACGAAGGAAAGAAGGGGTAAGGGGTTCGTACGATTAGTACGACATATCGAAAAGGTCAAATCCTAGGGGAATTTCTAGGAGAACTAGTTCTCTTAGACACTTTTTACGATAGTTGGCCTATAGAGTTTATAAGACCTGATCTCGGCGATAAGCCTATCGCTTAAATCTATCCGAGAGAAATAGGTAACTAGGTAAGGAAGGTTAACTACTCGTATACGCCTTCTACGGAGTTCCGTAAAATAAAGATATCTTACTAGTAGAGGCAAATAATTGTCGTAATTAAGGATATACTATATAACGGAGAAATAACCGCTTCGTATAGGCGGGATTTCTTACGAGGATAAGGGAAAGAATGTTTTTACGATATCTATAGTTAGCGTTTAAGGTTAAGAATATACGGGCCACGGTAGTAAAGTTTACTATTATAGCCCGTATACTCTTAACTAGTAGAGTAATCAATTAAACCCTAAATATACTCTGACCGTCCGAAGCTACTATATCTGCTTAGTTTTATAGCTCTCTATTATTATTCTAAACTCTTAGGTATTAAGAGATGTTCTCTCCTTAGGCATGTCTTTATAGACCCTATTATCTTTATTATACCGGAGCTAGATTTTTCTTTTCTTTATTAAATTTTTTTAATTTAGGGTATTTAGAATATAGAAGTAAAAGGAAAGGAAAATAATATAAATTCTATAATAGTTATATAATATCAGTTATATCTCCTATTAACCTAAGATTTACGACTTCCTCTAACTTATCGGTTATAGTAGAGTAACTACGGGTTAAAGTATCAATTAAGATAAAGATCTATACCCTACGAACTAACCTAATAGTCCTAATACTATCTCTCTTCGAAGAATTAATTATTTAGGTTTTATCTAGTCTCGAAACAATCTAATATAAAAAGACTTTTTATCGATATATCGAGGCTTAAAACGATTATCTATAGAACTAAAGCCCTTCTATAGTAACAGCTCCTAGGGCCAATGTTTTACGATTCTCCTTCGAAAAGCTTCGAGTAAGGACGACTAGTAATAAAAGCTAGGAGCGTTGTCTATCTAAAGCTTATACTCTATAGTCGGATCAAAAACTAATAATTCCTTCTCTACTCGGATATCTCTAAGGTAGATACGGAGACTATTAAGATTTAGTAGCTTAGAAAGTAGCTTTATATCGCGTTCTCCTATATTATTATAGATATCCGTCCCTACGACGATCGACTAGATCATTTAGGACTGCTTTCCTATAGCTACGAAGAATAGCTTAAGGCCGTACTCGAGATCCGGGAAAATAAATATGTTAATAGCGAAATTGATATAACGATAGGGTAGCGAGAGAGGTTAGTAATAGCGGGTTAGTGTTAGACGTAAACAAGTGTATTAGGGGAGGAGTTTATTTCGAGATTCTCGGCAAACGTAAAGTACGACAGGGAAGGTACGGTTAAAGCGATACTAGAACTTCTAAAGGCGAACTCTATCCTAGACAATTATAATATTTTAAGGCTAGAGGGTATACCGCTAGATTTCTAGACGGATTTTAATTAAGAGTTTATCGAACTTTAAGAACTTATTAAACTTCGGGGACGATTTAGGTTCGCTATACTTTACGATCGCCGACTTGTCTATATATTATTAGGAAATTGTTTATTAAACAAGGATAGGCATATATTAAGTATCGTGGCGATCGCTTATACTATCACTATATCTTGTCCGTGTTAGACTAAGACGGCTTCGATATGTTTCGAGAGCACACTCAAAATAATAAACGATAGTACTATAATCCTTTAGAATAGCCAAAATATACTTATAGTATAGTAGAGAGGCTATTTTAGGTGCTCAGACTTAAGGTATCTAGGTTCTCGGGGGGCAAGTATAGATTTCAAGTATAATGTCGTAGTATGATGTCGTATGATATAGGGAAGGCCTTCACGTACTTATAATAAAGGTGAGTAGGAAGAGAAGAGCGAGGAGAGAAGATAGGAGAAGGAACAGACAGTGCCTTTTTATACTTGATTTCTCTACGGAAGTAGGGTTTAGTAGGACGGGTTAGTCTATTTGGTTGCCTCTAACAATGCTTGTACCGGGCTTATAGCTCTAAGTCTTCGTAGCTAAAAACTATCTAGGGTATAGTGACTAAATACGCTAAGGATCTCGGTGAATCTCTAAACGGGGTTATAAAGACTCCGAACCTTGTTGTTTATAGTAATATTATCCCCTAGAGCATGACGATTAAGCGAGGCATATAAAAAATCCTGTTTATATGAGTATAGGCTCTAGCTAGGGCACTACCTACCCTTTAATATCCCGTTTGCCTCTATAAGTGTTTATATCCCTAATCCCGGGGTAGCGTCGGCTATACCTGCTCTACCTCCGAATATAGCGAAGGGTATAGGATACTTGACATATACGGAATCGGTAAGAGATAGATCCGATTCAAGCTCTATAGCTAGACGCACTTACTCTTTATCCCTTCGAAACCAAATCTTACTAGCGGTCGGAAAACTCGAGTATAACGCTTTATTTATATATAGGCAGATCGCGAGCCCTTATTAAATAGGAGCTAGCCATATCTTCGTCCTACCCGTGACGGGTCCTTTGATCCTAGGAGCTTGCCAGGAGAGTACTAGAGCGGTATAAAGGCATCGGAGTATAAATAGGAGCGCCTTAGAAGCACTTGCCTTAAAATTATATAAAAGTCACCTTCCGTCAGATAGCGCCACTAAGGGTCGCTTAAGGTACTGTTAGGGGCAAGGCATGAGCCACCAAGCGTTGCTTGAACTATATAGTAGGTCTTTATATAGGGTGCCATTTTATCGACTAGGACTTCGATCGTTATAATTCCTGTTCCGCTCTTAAGACTCGCGGTTCCAGGTTAGTGACGCTAGCTAGTTCTAGAGCCGTCGAACTATCGTCATATAGGCCTTTCACCGGGAAAATTTAACTGCCTTGAGTATTAACCGCCCTTAACCAAATCTCTAGAGGATCGTTTAAGGGATTGCTAGCGGCGAGGAATCGTAAGCGTTAGCATAAGCCACTTCTTAGATAGATTAGAGTCATATCCTCGTCCTGCCTATAGTCGGCCCTTGATTATAAGAGCTGTCAGGAGCAGTCAACATAAACGCGCAGATCTAGAAACTAACTAATACTAGTCTATCCTGTCGTATAGTTTAGCTATATATAAATCTACGTACTAGTACCCTAAAAATTTAATCACTTTAAAAATAAGAAGCTTGCTATCGGAACTGTTCTCGTATAGACCTCCTAAAATATAAACTCCTTATCGTTATCTAGATTATATTCCGTATCTACTTTGTCGTTATAAATCGGCTTAATCATAATCTATACGCTTAACTAATCCTCTACCCCTTTAACCTTATCTAGCTTCTAAGCTAAATACGTCTTTATATATTTCTAAAGCGCCTTATTATCTATAGAAATCGGTATTATAATGTCGCGCTTCGCAGTTTCGAGGGTAAGCTAGATTCCTGACAAGTAGGACATCTCCTTAAGTTTTAGGATCGCCTAGACACAATCTAATAGAGAATGTTATTAAAGGTTGCCGTCAGGCCAGAGCTCTTAAGTTCGTTTAGGCTCGTTCGTGATGATCTAAAAAGGCAGTTTAGCCGCTAGATATAGAGGTTAGGTGTTAGATTTATGGCTTTTAGCTAACAGTTAGATTAGAGACGGCGATCTAGGATCTAGAAGCAGTGTTGATAATAGGCTGTTTGCTATTTGCGCTACCGGGACAGAATATGCTAAATGACTATTAGCCGTGGCTATATCTTTACGGTAAACGGGTTGTTCTGTTCTTGGCCTTTTATAATAGCTATTTTCTTCTAATAAAAGGGGGTGCTTGGCGGTTATAGTAGTGACGAGGTCCTACGATAAACGTTAGCTATCCTAACTTATTATACCTAGGTTCTTATATAAAGCCCCCTTTCTAATAGTATGACTTCTAAAAATTAAGCGTGTTAATATCTCTTATAAGTAATTAAAGTCTAAGACTTATACTAGATTCTCCTTTTCCCGTAGCAGATTATAAGCTATATTATTATAAGAGTACCGATTTTGTCTCTAAAAGACCTGCTTTAACAGATCTATAATCCTTTCTAAAATTAGCCTCTACTATAAGTCTAGTAATATCGATCTATAGTGATTTTACTGTCCTTACCTGTCTTTATCGTCTATATATCGGAGGCGGTTGTCCTAACCTACGTTCGTAGACTAGTAACTCTACCCGTACTCTTTAAAGAATTCCTTAGTAACTTCTTAGAGACCTGATTAGACATCAAGATTATTCTAATGGTTTAGATCAGCTATAAGCTAGCCGCTACGAGTATAGTAGGACTTTCTCTATTTATATGTTTAGTTTACGAATTCCGCTGCCGTATATATAGGCGTATTTCGAATACCAAGCTCTTTATAAAGCTTAGTGACATTTAGAACTTTACTTAGCATCGGGGAAGGCTTTATAGCCTTAGGTCTTCGACTTATAGTGAGCAGTATAGAGATATAAGAAGTGAGAAGTAAGAGTATGTCTAAGCGCTTTATAGAAATAAGGGTAGTGATATAAATACCAAGCTCTTGCGCTTATCTGACTAGGAATACGAGTTATATATACCTTACGAGGCATTTTTATTTATATATACCTCTTAGCTATACTAGGGTTACTATTAAGAGAGAGGAGGGGGGGAGATGTTTATCGACCCACCCTTCGGCTCTTCTTCTATAACCTTCTATAAACTAAAGAGTAGTTTGTTGCCTATAATAATCATCTATAAGTTCAAGTGGGTCTTTAAAGGCGAGACGCTGGCCTAAAACCTTGCCTATGTCGTTAGGAACTCATCCTCCGTGTCTAGATAAGTCTAGGCTCTAAGAGGGAAAGACATTACCCACTCTTTGGCAGAGCTATATAGCTCGCCTCCGTAGATACTTATCTACCCCTAAGTGTTACGAAAGTATAGATCATCGGTAAGGGACATGTCTGATTCAAGCAAGATAGACTCTCTATATCTCTAGTGGTAAAGCTAGTCATATCTCTCGTTTATATACGGGCAAATCGCTTCGCTAGCACCTTCCTAATGTCCTATCTGTTCGGTTTCTTGATCGTATAGCTTGGTCAGGAGGTCTCTAGAATAGTATAGATACGTTAGAGCGTAAAGAGAAGAGCTAAAGTACTTGCCTAAAATTATATAAACGCCGTCTTCCTTCCGCCCGAGATAGTGCTATAGAGGATTGATCAAGGCATACGTCGGAGTGACGTTTATAAAAGTATTAAGGTGAGTACTTATACGAACATCGTTTCTATTCCTACTGTCTAAGGTGGCGTCGTAAATTTAATATATTTTTTAGCTCGGAATAAGCATAGTAGATCTTTATATATATAGCCGTTGATTGTTATAGTTCTTGTTCTACTTATAAGACTTAGAATTTATGATTATCGACGTTAGCTAGTTCTATAGCTATCGAATCTACTAGAAAATTCGACCGCTTAGGGTATTAATCATACGGGTGTTCGTAATACTTAATAACTTCTCTATATCTATTAATCGTTACCTGTCAAACGTATATATACCTAAGTCAAAAGTAAAATAAGGACCTAGGCCGATCACTACCTATACTATAAATATAGCTGACTATATCATGTTATAGATCAGCACCCTTAGTCTACTATAGATATAGCCGTAGAGTAAATAGATCGTTTCTAAATTTCTTAATTTCCGGATTCCGAGGGCTTATTAGTATCTTAGCCTATATTATACGGAGACTCTACTATTTTTTCGTTATATATCGACAATAATATATTAAATATAACGCTATCCTTTACTTCGCTAGCCACCGTAGACGAAATATTTAAGCCCTTATCTATTAGACCGAAATGTCTTACTAGTAATATATAATTCTCTAAGGACTCGGATTTTTATAACCAAGAAACAATCGTCGACTCTCCGCTAGCGTAGGGCAATACCTCGACTTCTCTAGAATCTCAAGTATCACCTTTAACACTATTTAAGGAAGCGGTATATCTACCTATAATAAGTATAACAACTAATAACACTATAGACTTCTCGCCGAATCTTCTATCCCCTAGGTATGTTTAAGAGCATTTATTTAGTAGATATGTCCCTTATATGACTAATAACAGGGTCATAAGAGAACTAAAGCCGAGACAATCTATATTTATTAGCGACGTAGTAGCCACCTTTAGACATCATCGCTCGATAGGGGTTTTTAAAACGCCTAGTAAACCTCTAAGTCTTAATATTAATAATAACGGTCGAGACTATCTATTATATTAAAATATAGCTCCTTATAACGATAGACTTTACTACTGCCTATAGGAGGGCCAGGAAGAGTACAAGCACTAGCCAGTAAAGCTTAAGTACGAATATAAGTAAGAATCTGTTTAAGTCTGTTCTATCTATTTCTAATACTGACTATATCATTTTGAATAGCAAACAGGTAGACTCCTACTTAAAACCTTACCGGTATAAGGTCGCTGTCTACGGGAATCCCCGTTTCTCTTCGTTTCCTATCCTTCTTCGCTATAAGCGTAAAGCTTATAGTATATATAGATATAGGGACAAACTATACCTTTATACCTACGAAGGCTACGACCGTAGTGTTCTAGGAAACGGTTTCCCCCGCTATTAGAATCTCCGAGATCATATAAAGCGTGTCTATAATAACCCTCTACTAACTAAAAGTAAGGCTATTAGATATACTTCCGTACCTAATAAACCTATAAAGGGTACGAAGCGGAAGGCTAACTCGACGGACTTAGACGAGGCTCCGAAGAGGATTGCTATTCCGCTAGCGGAGATCGACTAGCTTTACGAATTAAGGTTGATTAAACATTATCACTAGTACGAGTAGAGGCTCCTATAAATTGTCAAACAGCTTTATAACCTAAGGAACGCAAGTAATATACTGCTCTAGGGTGCTACTAACTGCCTTATAGTAATAGCTCAAACGATTAAACGAATCAAGGGGGCGTTAATATCAGGAAATTTTAAACAAACAAACCCGGCTAAGCAATCACGTCATTTATAGACTAAATAACGTAGGTCCTCGATTATAGTTCCCTCTTTTCTGTTTATACTAAAGCTTCTAGTAGAGATGCTTGACATGTTTATAATAGCTTTGATCTCGGATATATATATAATAGTATTAACTCCCTAGATAGCCAAACGTTAGATTTTGCGTTATGTTTAGTATAACGGCTAAATAATCAGTTATTAGAAAGTAAATTCAAGTAATATATTATTTATAGCCAAACTGTTAATGACCTCGAACGGGGTCTTAAAGCAAGTGTTTAAGGCCGAAAGGAGTAATATAGCCAAAACAATATCTTTCTATTTCTATTTTAAACATATATAAAGCCTAATAAAAGTCATTATTCTAGGAAGCCTCGTAGAAAGCTCTTATAAAATACGCTCTTAATTATCCGAAAATTCCTTCTTAGCTATTACTAGGAAGGTATATTCGTTAGCCAGCTACTAGGACCGGTATATCTAAATCTATTAGCGTTTTCGCTTGACTATACAAGTGAGAAGGCCACTTATACTTATCATTTTTACTACTTATAAGTTTACCTTTTATCTCCTAGCTAAACTATTGCTTTTATTAGTACTATATAAATCGATCCTAGAACTCTTTCGTAAAGGCTTCCTAAATCCACCCCTTTCTAATATACTCTATAGGGTATAACGTAATGACTTTAAAATCATCTTAAGCGGTGACGAACGATAGACCTCCGTACTAATCTACGCTAACGCGATAGGCCTCTTAAACCTTAGTAATCTTATACGCTCTTCGTTATATTTTATACGGCCCTAGAAACGTAGCACTATTACTAAGCAGATACGGAGGCTTCTAAGGTCTTGATACCTCTTAATAGCTCGAAGAACTTTAGTGATTAAAATATTACTATCTAGATATAAAGACAGGTGCCGTATATAGTTGACTCTTCCTAGAAATAGGAAGCGCTCTAGGTTCGTTCCGTCTATCGTAAACTTGTTTTAGCGGTAGAATATAGCGATAGCCTTTATATATATCTGCTTAGAAGTTTAGAAGATAGCTAATTTTCGGAGTCGATAGCTTATTAAAGAATAAACTCCGAAATTAATTAGGGAATCCTAGACAAGTGTCTACTCTAAAATCATCCTTCGAATCTCTTCTAGGAACTTGTTAAAGTCTAACGGCCCCTTTAGGATTTCGAGCTCGCTAAGACTATAAATAGTGAGTTTAGCCCCTAGAGTAATTATATTAGAATACTTACTAGGAGATCTTATACTTAGTTCTCGAGAGCTCTTTATCTTGTTTACGCCTTTATAGTCTATAATAGTAAATCTTTTCCTCGAATTTGTTTCGTCTTTACGAAAATAGATTGATTATATAAATAAGCTTTCTTTCGTTAGAATCGATCTCGTCTATAAAGGTGTCTACCTACGAAGAGAGCGACTATATTAAATACTAAAGGTGCCTTTTTTCCGCCTTTACTAGGATAAGGTCATAGCGGACTTCGTCTAAGAAGTCTATTATATCGTAAATTCTCGTTTTTCGTTTTACTAAGTCTATAAGAAGAAAACAAATAAATTAGGCGAGTAGGGTGTTAGTTTAGAAAGGCCTTAGAGGAATAAATATATCTGTTCGTAGCGTCCTTTATCTAGTAGCAAACTTAGTCACGGTCCTTCTTTTATATATAAGCAGGCCGCTACGCTAGCGCTAAGTAAATACGATCAGGAGTCATCCTTTCCTGATACCTATAGCCGAATCTTTACTCTCCTAGTAATCGTTAAGGTGATTTTCGCGCGTCGGAGTGCCCTAGAAGCACTTTCCTGAAATTATATCAACACCGTTAGAGACCGCGCCACTAAGTGCTAGTTAAGGTAGAAGTCAGGGCGGCGCGGCTACGATACTATCTACGAATCTTTACCCTTCTTTGACCTTATACCAGGTGACTCTATTCTCTTTCTAGTATAATTCTACGAAAACTCCGATATAATCCGTCTTTACTAGGATATATATAGATCTCTTATTACTATATATTTACGCCTCTTTCTATAACGTAATATTACTGATATAGGAATATTAACCTCCGTTTAACCCCTACCTAGCTAATCATATACCCCTTTCGTTGATACGTTTCTAGTACTAAGCCCTATATGATTTTGGCTTATATAAATAATCTAAGCAACTGCGCTTAGTATAGCTCCTTTTTAGACGCGGCATCGCCGTAGTATAAATGTTACTACTAGCGGACTTTATTACTAGCGATCTCCTTTTTATCCGTTAGACTGACCTACTTTGTCCCTCTCTAAAACTCGCGATAACTTTCCGTATATAGTATCGTAGCTTATCCCTAACCCCCTTCGTAGGGGCAGTTACCACTTAGATAGTTCCTTTCCCGAACTAGTTGACCCCTTCTATAGTATAATCTCTATATAAATCGCGATAATCAGGGATTATACTAAACATCTAGAACTAGCCAATTAGTTATTAAGGTAGAGCTTTAGATCGGGGCTATCGTTATTTTAGCTTGTTACTATATACTCTTAGAGAATTTTAATAGCTACTTAAAGAGTCTAAACGTCTATAACTATATTAGATTAGTAACCCCTTAATCGAGATACCGAATAAATGGCTAAAGGTTTGCTTGTGTTTGAATTTTAAATTCTTGACCCGTAGTTCGCGAGGTCGTAGTACTAAGATTTTACGTACTATAAAGCGGGATCGTATTATATCTAGGGGCTTCTCGGTTACGCTAAGTAACGACAGGCTATAAAATGTTTATATTATTTTATATATTATCACTTCCTCGATCAGTAATACTTTAATTTCTACTAAATTCACCTTAGTTAGCTATCCGTATACTCTTAAAACTCCTTCGTAATTTCTATACGTATACGCTTCTTTATCCTATCCTAGAATTCTCCTCGCCGCCCGTAGGTTCTTCTATCTTTCTTATAAGAGCTCTTATCCTTAAGTTGATTGACTATCTCTAACGTGCTCTCTGTTTTCTTTTTATCCTCCTTCCTTACTATCCCTTTTATCTACGTCGAAGCGGATCATGACGTCCCTTTTATATATCGGAACATAAACAGGCCGCTCTGTTAGCGCTGCCTATATCACGAGTGCCGCCTTTCCTACGGCCTAATATATAACAGCGGAGCTATAATAATGATCAAGCGGAAATAGATCAGCTATAATAACGGATCTATACTATAAAGTTGCTAGAACGTACCTTAAGGTAAAGCTATAGTAGCGAGATTTATAGACCTATATAAATAACTTAACTCGTACCGTAGAGAGATAGAATTGCCTAGAAAGCGTCTGCTTAGCTAGATTTACGGTTTAAAAAGTAGATAACTTAATTTATACGGTTTAGGAATTATATAGGGTGCCGCCGATAGTGATACTCGACGTCATGGTCCTAGAAAGAGGAAGGTCACTTAAGGGTCGGCATAATACTTAACTCGTCCGGTAAAGCTAGCCCCTTGTTTAAACCGTATGACCGTTATCTTTTTATCGCCTGATACGAGGTGGCGGGGAGCTGATTTTCGACGTCAAGGCTCTTAGTAGGAAGAGGGTCATTTAAGGGCTAGTATAAATACTTAACTATATAGGTAAAGCTAGCTCCGATTTAAACCCTATGACTATTATCCTTCTTATCGCTAATACGAAGAATAGGAAGCAATACTCCTATCTCAGGCTTAGCGGCGATAGTATAATATAAGGGTTTCTATAGTTCGCCCTTCGTAGCCGGCTTTATCCTTCGTAACAATGACTATAACTACCTCTACCACCCTATCTCCTCCCTATCTCTATAGTCATCTTATACCGTCTCTTCTTTTATCGTATTATAGTATCCGTATAACCTAGTTATTAGAATTTTATAAGTAGCTATAGGCTTCCGGGTTCTTTCTCTAAATAAAGTTACGGTTTAGACAGACATTATAGACTATTAGGATCATTTTCTAAATAAATTAGTGATATTAATAACGGCGACTTCCTACTTGCTAACGAGATAGTCGACGAGAGTCGTAAGAACGTCCTAAAACTCGTAAACTAGAGCCGGAAGCGTAAGTCTACTAGGCAGGTCTTATCTTTAGTTGATATTAACGTAGATTCGGGGCTATCTTAAAAACGCTATTATAACTAATTCCTAAATTCCTCTAAAGCAATTATAGGACTAGATCTCGCCGTAGAAGTTATCGACCTTACTATCGAAGTTATCGACCTTATTATCGATGTCGAGTATTACGCTATTTGTTTAAATGTCCTTAGGCAGGGCTAAGGCTATGTCTCGCGTATGTTTGTTTTTACGATATATGGCTATATATAGTATTCTATCCGGTAGTCTAGTAAATAAGCTAACACTTTTATTATAGGTCTTATACGGCGAATGTCTCTTTAGTAGTATCCGGGAGTAAGAACGCGAGTCTAGTTCCGTAGTCTAAGGCGTCTACTGCCCTAAGAGTGACCACTTTGATAAAGGGAAACAAGAGGCACGTCAAATCTTTAGACTTAAATACGCGATTTGTTATACGACGTTAGACGATAAAATAGATTAAGGAGCACCGTACGAGAGTGATTTGTTTCGGATATTATATAGTAAGTCTTGTTTACGTCTTAGATATAAATAGCGATCTGACTATAATAGGTTATATATTTTATCGTAGGTATATTCGACGGTAGGCTAGACAGTAAAAGGCAAACAATTGCCTATCTTATAGGTCTAACTAGAATAGTAAATAGTATTACCGTTTTAAAACTATTTAGCGTGGCTTATATCGATAAATTCTAGATAAGAATATTACGTATAGATTTTTAGTGCCTTAATATATATAAGTAGATATATCGTATAGGCTTATGTTTTATTTTATACTTTATATTTTTCTCTAATTTCGAAAAATAGAGGGGCCGGATGTCCCTCGTCCTATATAGTATTCTAGAAGCTAAGTCGCCTAGAACGAGAAAATACTATTTGAGTATCTGACCCCTCGTAAACGTTTGTCCTTTTAACCGGAAGTGTCATCGAAATATAGAAGCCAACTAAACCGCGGATACCTACTAACTATTCTTTTCGTAAGCATATCCCTTAAAGGCTAAGGGTGTCAGGTCTACGTGCCGCTGCTTTATAAGAGGCCTTCTAGACGACCGCTCGATCTGCTTAACTAGATCCGATCTAAAAGGCTAGAATATCGCCTACGGTGACAAGTACTATATAAATATCAGGGATCCGGGAATAAATCGCTACCGTAGTATTGCCTAAAAGCTAGTACTCTATAAGGAAATTCCGGATTAATAGCTTTCTAGACATAACGTTCTTAATCGAGCGTATCTACTACGCGCTAGCCTAGATTTACTCGCTAGGCCTAAGATCAATACGGTCTAAAGTATAAATATAAGTACCTCCTATCCTAATCCCGTCGTCAAGTTTATTTTAATATCTTACTTTCTTTAATAACTCGTCTATATATCTATTTAGTACTAGGAACATTATAGCTAGACATCTATATACTATAAATCTTATTAAGCGTTAACCTCGACGACGGAAACCGTATAATAAGCTAGTACTTACATGTCGTAAGCGCTTAAGGGATATAGGACGACCAAGCTACCTTAATATACGCTAACTTATCGCGGGCTATAGCTATCTCGCCGGCCAAGCTAAACGCCTTACTACGCTACGAAAGATATTTTCTACTCGAAAGAAGATTACGGTCGTAAGTAGCGCTAGTATCTCTATAAATACAGGCAGTGAGTCTTCTACCTCTCCGATATATAAGATAATTTATCTAATATACTCTTATAGTCCCCGACTTCCGTAATAGTTCCGGCCGTAACTATAGCCGTAACCTGTTCGATATACAGGTCAATAGCTTAGATTTCTACGAGATGATTTCTAATATAGGAACTCGTGCTTCCTAAGCCGAACCTATTAAGTTTCACCACCTTCTTAATAGCTTCGCTAGGACAGACCGCCTCCTCTATAATCTTACGTAGAATATCGACTGCCTTAAGGACAAGTTGCCTTTATTGTCTAGTAAGACTATCTAACTTTATAGGCGACTAGATACGCTAGTTTGTTAGAGGCGAAGCAGTTATGCCTTCTAGGTAGCCCTAGAAGACTTTTAAGTAAGGGTTATATTATCGTGTTTAGATTATAAGACGGTTGATAAGGAACGAGTATAGATAGGGAAACGATCATACGGTGTTAGGGTGCTATAATCTAAAATACTCTTCTATAGGGCCGGACTAGAGTCCGTAATTAGAGATAAATTGTTAGACGAGCTGTTTTAAAAGGTAGACGTAGTCATTATTACGGGGACAAGATTATAGATTAAGTCACCGAACAGACTCGTAGTAGAACTATGTCGAGCGGCAAAATAGAGGAACGGCCTTACCGTATAGGTTAATAAAGAGCGGCCGCCACGAGAGTTTAAATCTCTTTTAGATTATATAGTACTTAAGGACTACGATAAGTTTGCTTCTTTACTTACGGTATAGTATAATAAAATTCGATTATATTATACCTAGGAGATAGGCTAGCCTATAACATGTGTTAAGCGTAAAAGACTCTAATCTAAAATAATTATTCTAAATACGTAAATAGTTGACTTGCCGATATAATAGGTCCCTCTTAGTTAGCGGATATAGGCCGAGGATTAGACTAGTAAGATATAGGATTATGGATTTTATACTCTACCTTACGACGATCTGTTTCTTAAATATCTTTAAGACTAAAAGAGAAGCCATCCGAAGAGAAATTATCGGAAAAGTAATAAATAAACGTCTTAAACGACTCTCGTCTAAAGTTTATTCGCTATAGTTATAACTTCTTAAGAGAGGCTTTTAAAGGACTTAAACTCCCTATTAGCTTATTTATAGAAATAGAAACTCTAGTAAGAGTTATATTCTCTAATGTTTAGGTATTAATTTTCGCTATAATTTTCTAAATTATAGATATAATAAGAAGGTCGGGGGTATTATTAATTATAGAAAACTCCGTAAGATTTTTTATAAGGGATATTAACGATTAAAAGCTCTTCGCCTAGTCATACTCTTCGATTCGGAGTACTAGAGAACACACCCGATAAAAGAAAGATTGTCCTATACGAGAGAGGATACGACAGTCCTCTAGTCTGATGTTCTATATCTAAATCCTTAGCTCGATAGTTTACTAGTGTTCTAGAGTTATACCTAATGCCTTTACTAAGACTTTTATATTAAGATAAGGTACTAGTAGTCCTAGATTATAGAAATCCGGATTATAGTATATTATAATCGTATTGATTTTAGTCGAGGCTTAAAATACTCTCTTAAAGATAAATCTAAGACGGTCTTCGTATACGCTAAAATTTATATGTCTAAATACCTCTATTTTAATAAAGATTTTTTAGATAAAACATGATAGTTCTATTCTTAAAAGCTGTTTAGCCTTAAGTAAACCGTTATAGCTTAACCTAACTAGTAACATACGAAAACAGTTTTGATTAAAAGTATACTTCCTAGGCTCGCGGATAGAGCTACTATACGATAAGAAGTTTCGGGCGTTATCGAAAGGTAAGATTTTTACTACCTTATAGATAATTTCGGTAGGTAAGGTATCTAAAGAGCGAGACATACCGTAGACGAGTAGAACGGTAGGAGAGAGAAAGGGAGGATATATAGGGTATAAATATATCGTACGAAGCTATATATAGCTCCTAGAGAAGGGCCTAAAGAGGTCCTTCTTCCGAAGCTAAGAGATACTCTACTAGCTTGCCTTGATTTAATACGAGTTAAAATTAGAGGAGGTTGATTTAAACGCCTAATATAATAGAATATAATAGAAGACTAGATACGAGCTACTATATTTAGGGGGTAGATTTTTCCGAGCTTTTAAAAATTTTTTATATTCGGAGATAGCCTTACCTAAACTCTCGCTTTATATCTATCTTAATTTATAAATCAAAAAAGGGTAATAATTATAAGTTAAGATATTAAGTTTCTTTTAGACTACGTAATACCTAGAGGTTAGACACGACTATATATATGCCTCGTAGAGTAGCTAATTTTAGATTTATATCTACTAACCGGGCTTACTCGTTAAGATCTAATAGTGTTTGCCCTAAAAAAAAATCTATATCTTACCTCTAGTTTAAACTAATATCTATAAAACTATCCTAACTTTATAATCTTATAATACCTCGGCTACCTCTTTTTTATAAGCTATACCTATAAGAATAAAGTTAAATACGGATATTATACGCTAATAAAACTTGATTACTCTCTAACTACTAATCGGGCCTAGCCGATAATATATATTAAGAAAAAGCGATAAAAAGATAAAGATTCGTGATATAAGAGTAAAAGGACGCGTAGAAACAGCGAAAATCAACTTAAACGAAGCAAACGTATAAAAAAAAGAAATAGCCTACTTAATTAGTCAACCTAAGATATTAAAGCCCGTATAATCGAGGACTATACCTCGTCGACATTTAGGCCGCTCCTAAGACTAGAATTCGGCTTAAAACCTCCTTAAATTTCTTAGACATATCTTTCGCCTACCGTCTGTTTTCTTCGGCTATTTACTTTATAAATTTTTATATTATACCGGTAAAAATATCGCTCTAATTATCGGACCCTATAGGCTTCGTCTTCTTCGTCTTCGTATTTCTCTTCGTCTTTAGTATACGGCTCTATTTCCGTCCGTCGCCTAAGTCGTCACCGCTCGAGTTGTCGTTATTAGAGCTATTATTATCTCTTACGTGTCGCTTCCCCTTCTTCTTAGCTAAAACGAATATACTCGAAGAGTCGGAGTCGGAGTCACTCTCGTTATCTAAATCGATATGTCTTCTTGACTTTCGCCGACGCTTGACTTCGGACCCGCTTATAAATAGCTTCTTCGGCTTGAGTAGCGTCTTCGGCTCGATCAACTAGGGTAGTGTTTCGCTAATATCCTCGTAGAAGTCTACGATTTCGTTATCCGTATCCTTTTTCCCGAAAACTTGCCTTATATACTCTCTACTTACTAGATCTTATAAGCTATTAGTAAAGGAATATAGTATATACCTAACTAGGTAGTATGCCCTAGAACCTTCGGTCTTAGTGTTAAATAGCTTATATATAAAGCCTAGGAGGGTGTTAAACCGGTTAGCGTCCTTATACGTATACCTCTCCTTAGAATACCGGATATCATACTACTCCTCCTTTAGGAGATCGCGATAGGCATCTATAACTCTTCTTCTAACCTCTTTACTAGATACTAAGGCTATTAGGTTCGGCTGTCCCTTTTTCTTAATAACAAACTAGTAGCTATTATAGAGTTGTTCTTTCTTCTTCCTATCCGTCTTATAGAATAGCCTCTATCTAAAAATCTTCTTACCCTTTTTTGTCTCTCTAGGCTCCTATTTACGTATACGAGTGTCTATATCTGTTATATCGATATCATTCTCCCTATCCTTTTGTTTAGAAGAGGAAGGCCCTTCACGCCCCTTACCTTTCCCCTTCTTCTTAGAAGAGGGTCTTACGTCGGGTATTTCGGTATCGCTCTCCCCTTTCTTTTACTTAGCCTTCTCCCGCCCCTTACCTTTCTCCCTCTCCTTAAAAGATATAAGATCTATACGTCCCTTTCCTTTATCTTTTCGACTCTACGATAAACAGTCTAGCTACTCTCGTAGATACGAGTTTATTCGAATAGTTTTTTCGAATTACTTTTCTAGCTTTTCTTATAATTCCTTCGCCCGCTTGTCGTTAGGATCCTTTTCTAGAGATTTCGTAGCCACTCCTACCTATATTCTAATAGAACGTAAGATATTAACGCTTATATAGAATTTACCTTCTTTAAGGCTATCCTTTTTATTTTACTTCTTTATCCGCTTATTTAGACTCTCGATTTCGGATTTGGTTAAAGAGTCGCGAAGATCCGCGAGAAGCTTTCGTACCTAAGGCGTCGCTTCTTTATAGATTCCTAATCTAAAAGAGTCTAGCTTTATCTCTTCTTCTTGTTCGCTATCGTCGCTATCTGACTTAGACCCGGAGTCTATACTAGAAGCATTTTCGGCGAATTCCTCGTCTTATAAGTCGATTAGGTCGAGCTCTCCTCTTAGCTTATATGCCTTTCGATTTCTATCGTACCTCGCCCTTTTTAAAGAATTGCCTAAGACTTGATAAGCTATAGATATTACTATAAAAATTATTAGTATTTAACTATTAAACGGAACAGATTAACTAACTCTTAAAGGCCTTTTCCGCGTCCTTATACTTATTCTTATCAGGGTAGGTTAGTAGTAAGAGCTTCTTATAGGCTTTCTTAACTTTAATTTCCGAACAGTTTTCCTCGAGGCTAAGAATAATATAATAATCCTTTTTCGGGTATTTCCGGACTCGGGTTACCTCTTTTCTCTACTCTTTAGTATAGCGAGTCGCCTTCGTATACTCTACTAAACTTTTATCCTCCTTACTTTCTTCCTCTCTCGTCTACTTCCTATTTATAGTATTACGTTTAATAGTTTTGCCTGATAAGGTTTCTTCTTACTTAGTTATATCATCTGACTGATCTCTTTCCCTAGACGTTCTTATCTCTTTCCTCGACTTTTGACTTCGCTCGTACTCGGATCCTTTACTATTTTTCTTACTAGGGTTATCGGAGTTCCTATTATACTCCTTGTCCGACTTCTTACTAGACTCCTCTTTAGGACCCTTATTCGAATTTAACCCTAATCTTTAAATTATTCTTTTAGCTCTTTTAAGATCTTATATATTATCGGACATATTATTAGACCCGCCGGATATCTTATCGGACTTGTCTAAATTTTTACTAGAATTCTTTTTAGATTTTTTTATTAGACTCTTTATCGGATTTCTCGATAGACTCCTTATCAGATTTTTTACTAAAATACTTACTAGAATCCTTATTAGACTTCTCTCTAAAATCTCTAAATAATCTACTAAGTTCGTCGACTTCTTAGTCTAAGTCCTTGCCGTTTTCTTTCTTAGACTCGTACCTTCGCTTAGATTTCACTTCTAATACTTTCTCGTTCCGTCTCGAAGCTAAGCCTTCTCCGCTCTTAGACCCGCTTTCGATATAGGGGAGTCGTAGATAGTCTACTATACTAGATATTTAAGAAATAAACTAGATCAACTAGAATAGGGTAAAGGTTCTCGCCGTTTAGTATAGAGAGAGAGGGCAATAAAAGTCTTTTATACCCGAAGGTAGATAGGGGGTAGCCGCTTTAGGCTCCTTTCGTCAAGTAGGACTTGCTTCGCCTATAGACTTGCCAACCCCGAGGGACTAAAACAGGCTATCGTAACGGCCAAAATTAGGTCACTATTTTCAGAGGACTGTTTCTAGTTCTACGTAAGAAGACTATTCTGGCCTCCTTACGAGAGATCTACTTTAATTGGCCTAAGGGCTCCCTATTCGGACTCTTCTGTTCGCCGTTTCTAAACTAAGCGTATTCTAGATTAGAAGAGCTTCTTCCCTAAGAGATATTCTACGCTTCTCGCTCCTAGAATCTTAAATTTTTGTTTTCTTATTTTTTCATCTACTTCCAAACCTCATAAGCTACTATCATGCGTCTTTCTTCTCTCTATCCGATCCTTACGTCTTATAGTCTAGTCCTGGCTCTCAATAAAGGGGATTCGGGATAGAGATTCTAGAACACTACTATAGCCCAACCGACCACAGCTCCTACTAGCCCCCCTTTAATAAATAATAGCTCGTCATTTAAAGTCGCAGCGACCGTCCAAATCCAGATCGGCGACCTGTTCGGTTCTAGGATTATCAGCTTTAGTGATATTCCTTTAGACGGGTTAAGCGATATATTCACCCCGACTTCTACTATAAGTAGTGCGCCCTGTCAAACAGATACCCAGCTCACTTCACCCAACACGTCTCTACCCTATACAAATACAACCTATTCTAACCAAACCCTCTCCCCTATAAACTTCAATATAACTTAGGGACACGTAACTTCTCGATCGTCGGTAGCGCTAGCTTTAACGTCTCCGACGGAGCTTGGGCTCTTTACAGGATCAGGGGTTCAAATCAATCGCAGGCTCCCGAGTGTGTTAGCGATGTTGACTACTATTATTATTTCGTTGGCTTTGATCTAAATCTATTAAGGTTTAATTATAATTTATAGTATTTTCTTCTCTTTTTTTATGTGTAGGAGAGAGAGGGAGAATAGGAATAGAATTGTTAGCTAGCTATGCCGGCTATAATAGCTATAATTTGTCAAAACGACCAATACTACGTATTTAAATGTTAAAGTAAACCAGTCGCAATACCACTTATACTTGGCTATATTCTCTTTAATACTATTATGACAAGGTCAGACTAACAGGTCCTTAGAGAGAAGGCTCTAATTTCTAATGTGTACTTCAGTCAAGCCCTAGGCGAACCATTATATATACAGTAATCCCGTGAGCAGATAGAAAAAGATCCCTATACTAGGCTCTTAGACGCTAAAATCAGACGCGCTAGATTTATCAAGAAAGACAAGCAGGTGCCACAGTTAGAATCATCCGAATCACATTTTAGGTCCCTTCAGCCTTTTTAGGTAGCCAATTTGGACTCTAAGACATCCACCCTTTGTGCTAGAGATAATATAGCCCCTGCCACCGCAGAGGGAAGGGGGCCAGAACTAGACCCGGATATTTTAGGGTCTAGAGGTCCCGTTTTAGACTTTCTTACTTCTTACTCTTTGTTATATAAAGCGTATTCCCTCTAGATCGTTATTCGACTTGCTTATGTGATGAGTCAAAACCGCCTCGAAACTGACGACCTATATTCTAGTTATTACGAAGATATTCTCAAATTTAAAGAAGACTATATATTCTCTACCCTAGCTTCAGATTTGACCCCGTACGAGTAATATACTAAGGATATCAAATTTTAACATGCTAAGGCCTTTTCCTATATCCTCTTTATCAAATTCTGCTCGATCAAGTACCTCATATCCTTCGCCCTTATCATCCTCCTAGATATCCTTTAAACAAATATAATCTAAGGAGAAGTTGACTTAAAGATAACTAAGAAAGTTAACAAATGACTAGTCGTTAAAAGTCACCGCTTCTAATATTATTTCCTTTATTAAACCTTTTAAAGGGCTTAGAATTTTTTAAAGTTGTCTTTTAGAAGTAAATATCACATTAATAGTCAGCCTCTTAAACGTCTTAGATCTAATACTTTTCGTAATACGCCTGACTATCTTAGAAGAAAGTATATTATCGCTATTGACAATTAGTGATAACTCCTAAAGGTTCGGTACAAGGGATAAGGATCGTTTAAAATCGCGTACTAAGTAGCTTTCCGGTTGCTTCTTATCGAATCTAAGGTCTATGGATTCCACTAGCTCGAGAAATTGGCGGTAGAAGTGTAATTCTTGACTATAGTGTAAGCATATATTTCGGAGCTAGACTTTAAACGGGTTAGTGTCTTTGGGCAATAGATAGTATTCTATTGCCTCTATGATTTGTACGAGTATTATCTAGCTAATAACCGATGATCTCTTTAGATTATCGTATATTATAATAGTATCGAGTTTAGTAGAAACTTGGAGGCCTTTGGCTAAGACCGAAGCAAGCCTGCTTTAAGGAACTTGCCACTCTTCTAAATCAAATAAAATAAATATTGTTTAGAGGCAACGACAATATTCGTTGTCTAAGAGATCTTTAGCTTCACGAAGGCCTGCTTGAGATGCGATGACCGGAATAGTACGAAAGCACGTCTCGTAGAAGGCCTGCTTGCCTTTTTTGTAGATTGTTTTGCTACTTAAAAGTAGGTTACGGGCGTCTTCGATAGGCAATTGTTATACGATATTTTTAAGGAGTTCGGTCGGTAAAGAGACTAGAGGCGACGGTATTACGCGGCGTACTAAAATAGATAATAGTACGTTAAATAGAGAATAAAGAGGAAAACGAGATTTGATTTAGTTAGATAATAAGTAATTATAGGCACTATTTATAGTTCTAATAGAAGAGGATCTAGAATAGGCCCCTTCTATTTTAAACGCTATAGGGCAGTAAACCTAAACAAACCCCCGGCTTGTCTTAATATGTCTTAGTAGACAAGACGCGCGTACGAGATATATATATACTAGTACTTTAATATTAAGTTATAAGTAGAATATTTTAAAGCTAGATAGGAATCATTTTATTTAAAGTATAAGTCTAATATAAATCAACCGATAAAATCTAGCTCTTAACCTAATCAGTAAACGGAATTAGTGATTTAATTTCTCCTTACTTAGTCACCTTCTTATCTATATCCTTACCCTCTACTATATATTTGTTATAGAAATTTCGCCCTAGAGCAATTTTCGTAAGGACGTTCTCTAGTCTAGACAAATATATAGCCGTTCTTTCTCACGATTGCGCGAGGTGAGCATCGAGGTTTGCGCACCAACCTCTCTCCGTAGCTCAGCATTTTCATGTCGAAGTTGTTCGCAGTCCCTTCTAAGATCATCAACAACAGTACTGGATGCAACCAAAGTACCATTCCGATCCTCCAATCGGTCAGACATGCCAGATCTTGGTCTTGATGGTGAAGCTTGTCTCTTCTTTGTGATGTTGTAGATGTTGGTCGTGTGGTTGAGGCCAGGAATACCTGACCCGGAGGATGTTTCAGTCTTAAGGCGGAATATCTCTTCACGAAGTTTCTTATTGTCTTCGTCAGCCTGTTCACGTCTTGCTGTTTCTTGCTCCAAAAGATCTTTCCAGACATCCATTTCTTCTCGAGCATCCAGATTTTGGCCACGCCGTTCACCCATAGAGCGCACAATCTCTGTAAGATTTCGCTTTTCGTTCTCTCGAGCAACACTGTCATTCCGCAGCTTTTCAATTTCCGTCACATACTCCTCAACCCGTTCCCTAAGATAAAGAAGTTCTTCCTCTCGCTCTTGAGCACCCTCTTGATCAAACCATTTTGGGCTAGGATCTCCAGCTGAAGTCCCCGAGCGAGCTGTGCTTGGCCTCTCCTCGTCATCTTTTAATTGCTTCTCGAGTTCCTTCACTCTCCGCTTGAGCGCTTTATTATCTCGCTGCATAACAGCAAGACCGGTTTTCAGCTCAACATTTTCGGATATCATTTCCCTAACCCCTTCCTCAGATAACTTGTCTAAGCGATCACTGAGGAACATCACCTTCAACTTCAAATCGAAATTCTCCTTTGACAATCTTTCAATAGTGCTGCTTTGTTCTTTCAAGGTGAGGTTCTTTCCATTACGCCCGAGTGAAGCACTCGTAAAAGCCGATCGCTTATTAGGCGATGATACACCGCTCTTGCTTCGATATTCCTTCGCCAGGGACTCTGGTACCTGCACATTGCGTACATGTCGGGCAATTATCGTGTCGGTCGGCGCAGCCATGGGTCTTGTTGTGGCTCGGGGAGTTTCCGGAGGCGAAAGATCTTCGATAGCCCTGCGCTCCCTGTTCTGCTCTTCCTCGGTCAAAGTTGCAAGACTGCCGTCCAATAAACGACCAGACGAGTCAGCACTACCAGAATAATCCTCGATGCCGGAAGCAATGCTACCTAAGCTGATTGTTCGCGATAATGTGATGCTGCTATTCCGCGAAAACCCCGCTGCTGGAACGGCCCCTCCAGATTGAAGCGCGTAGTCTGCCCCAAGAGTGATCTCGCTTCCATCATGTGAGTCTGGGTTTGTTATGAACGAGGACACTGACGAGTGCTGGCTTGCGTGTCTACTTCTGAGAAATTTTGGTCGCCTTCCCGATGGTTTGCGATTCAACAGGGGGCCCCCGGGAGTACTTCCAGCATCCGTGACAAAATTCTCCAAACTATTATTGGAGAGACGATGGCGTAGAGTTGATCGGTCGTCAGGAGAGTCAGGCAAAGCATTCGCTTTTGGTTTCCTTGGCGTTGCTTCATAGTCGTAATCGCCTTCCATGTCAGAGTGTTCCTCTGAATGCCCTTCATGCCCTTCACTTGTATCATGCGAATCGTTATGGCCTCCCGCGCTTGCCATTGAGATTGCTCGGGACACTGTCCTCGCAGCAGCTGCTGCTGTAGGTGAAGAGGACATATTTTCAAGCGAAGATGTAGTATTTCCAACATCCATTATGGATTCACCCTGGTTCGAGTCACCGGTACTGGGCCCAGCGGGTGTTTTGTAGGCATTCGGAGGTGTAGGCGGAGAGGCTGGAGGTGTTGTATTCTGATCCGCAGAGAATGTGTCTGGTTTGCTTGAATTTGCCGTTTCTTTTGTAGGTTGCCCGCCCGGCGCTCCATCGAAAAGATATGTATCGTCCTGTCCCTTGTGCTCCATCATACTAATCGGCGAAGGAACGGGCATAAAACTGGACTCTACATCGTTCAAATGCCTTTGCATTTCTCTTTCGTCCAAAGAATCCACAAAGCCGTCACTATCATTTCCGTTTTCGCTATGGTTGTAGAGTAAACTGCTGTCTCCAGGCGGTGGTAAGGCGGGAAGACTTGTGGGATCGAGGGAGGGAATTTGGTTCTTTTGCTCGTGCGCAAGCGCATTCTCAAACATGGAATCCTCGAAGGTCTCCTTCTGTGGTGAGAGATCATCCACGTCGTCGATGCCAAAGCCACCAGGCACTTTGCGCGAGTCCTTGCGCGCCGTCTGCGGTCGCGCATCTTCTGGGGTTGTCATTTCTGAGTGTTCGTCTTCCTCCGCCATCTCGAACGTGTCCAACGCGTCGCATTCGAGCTCTGCCAGCGGTGAGATAGCAGTACGTGGGTGGAGGTGGTGTTTGGGCACAGTGCTTTTTAGGGGAGAGACGCGCTCGGTCCTCGTGGGCAGGTGCAGTAGTAGCTTGCGGGTTGTCGCTCGATTACCGGTGGGAGTGGGATTGGTGTAAGGTTATGGGGGTTTTACTGGAGTTGCTGGAGTTGCTGGAGTCGCTGGCGCATTGTTTCTGGAGCCAGCATAGCGACGAGGTTCACGAAGAAACGGATGTTGTTATTGACCTTAATTGGGCTACTAAGAGGCGCTGTAGCAAGGAATCGTGGTTTTGCCGTGGCCGCGGCTGCGTGTGCGTGGTCATTTGTGTTGCTGTGCTTCCGCGCCTTGGACAGGGGCGGTTCCAAATCGCCGAGTGGATGATCAGCGCTACGTTAATGCACGTGCTTGTGTTTCTCTTTTTCTTTTTTTGGTGCTGCAAATATATATTGTCCTGGGGTGCGAAGTACATTCTCAAGTCATCCTTCCACTCGAGTACTACCATCACCGCACGCACTCTTATACTGCTGTGCTCAAGATGAAAGTAGCGCATTCTTTTGACATTGTTCAACTAGTATACACTCGGCTCCAAGCCATCCAATTTCCAGCGTTGAACGCCAACAACGCACTGCACAATCGCGACAAACTCAAAGCCGACGCGCCAACACCAAATTCACGCGACTCCGAAGACAATCAATATATGCAACTATCCTGCGAATGACCTCTGGATACGTCCCTCCCTCTTCCTTCAGCGATTGGTGCTCTTCATTTGATCAATCCTCTTACTTGCTCTCGGTCTCAGCGAGAGATTCAGACCTCTTTGGTTGCCAAGTTGCCGCATCTCCCCACCGATCCGACGTCAAACCAGCACTTCCTGGATGGTTGAATCCCGCCTCCAACTGTTTCTCGTAACTCACTGTCCCCAGGCGTCAAACCCAGGTAGATCTCGACTCTAACGAGATGCATTATTAGCGAAATCCAGATCGCCATCCCAAAACTCAGCCCTAAGCCGGGTCCAACTTCCTGTGGTCCCATGTCGCCATTGAAATCAGCTTTCACGGTAACCAGTGGGTTCCCTGTGTACCCGAGGGCACACTGAGGATACAACTTCGCTGCGAAAGCAGGGGAAGTATCAAATGCTATCTGATCACAGGACTGGATTTAATAGTAGTCTCCAATCAAAGTGATGATGGACGCAGAATTGATCATGATGAGTCGAGTGGTGATGATGACTCCCAGATAGAACATGGCCCGCAGCATCCAGGCGCGGTGTTGGTCAATTTTCAGGCGCTTAATATTATAATAGGCCATGCCGATGGAGATTGTCACCAGAATCACCAGGGTTCCGACAGCGCCTTGAATGTCAAGTGTTCCCCCAAAGGCCCTGCGGGCAGTCATGAGAGCTCCAATGTTGGACAAGAAGACGAGAATGACGATGACGTATCCGTTGATGCGGTGGAAGATAAGAAACTTGTGACGGATGACGGTACGAACTGCCAGATCATGAGAAACCCCGATGGGAGACACGTTGCGAGGTGGAGGGTGATTCCGATTCGATAATGTCCAGCATGATCATAATACCACTCCCCAGGGGACGCATTGTTCTTAAAACTGCCAGAAGAGTTTCCTGACACGGAAAGAAAGGAGAGTCGTGCCAGAGTAAAGCCAAGCATAGCGCCTGCGAATATGATAACTGCGGAAATCAGAAAGGGTGTGGAGAAGAGCTGCTGTGAAATACTCACAAAGCGGAAAATTATATCCTTTTTGAAATCCAAGTAGCCTATAAATTTTGCGCATTGCGGTGACGAACTTGGAAGTCTTCTTGGGGCTCTGAGCTGGCAGAGTAAAGTCAGAAGTTTGTGACGCCATAGTTGCCGGTTGTGGAAATGTCCAGCGGATAAAATTATATTTGTTGAAGACAAGAGTAGTTCTGAAGTCGTGTTTCTACTCTAGGTTTTGAGGTCTAGTTTGAGCAAGTGCTCAAGTGTTCAGGAAAGCTGATGAGGTTCGAGATGAGCCATTCTGGACAGCCCGGAGCTGTATCTTATACTTCTTGCAACCAGGGTATAAAAAGAACACTACGGATGTAGGAAGTGAAACGGAAGTAGGAATTGAATGCATCTCATCGAAACCATCAAGATCGAAGAGATCGTAAGCTTAGTAACGGATTTTGGAAGTTAATTGTTCCTATTCGGGTCAATAATACCGCCCGCCAAGTACACCGTTACCCTCAAGAGGAATAAGTGCTCCTGAAGAGCTTGTCGGACGACTCTCTCCGGGGCATAAGCAGTCGTCACGGACTTGGCCTAATATGGTTGACATTGCGCTCAAGTTCGAGGTCACGGGTTTTGGGAACACTAAGAACCGATGGGAACGGTACCTAAGAAGCGACCATACTGACCACGGGAAGCGTTTCGGCCGTAACCACCCAATGATCGGTCTGATATATCCAGGTTTCTGCATCACAACGCATGGATTCATAACTCGGCTTAGCTGCTTTGTCATAATATCGCTTTCGCTTGCTAGTGATGCAGTATTGCACCTATGTGTCTTCTAATGATGCTAGTACAATCATCATAGGAACAGAGACAGTTCAGTGAGGGTGCGCGGATCGATCGACGTGGTCAAGCTTATTTGAGCATCGTACTCAAAAGCACCTAGTGTGGCTGAGCATTAAACGATACGCTTCCCGCGCCTCTCCTCTCCTATATCCACGAAAATAGACTTGTCACTTGTCACCGTACCTTCACCCACTTCGAAGAACCCCACCGAACTAAGAGGTTGTGGAGAAACACCAGTTTATTCAACGTACAATGGTCCACACCGGGCGACCAAGTCGAGGTTGTGCTGTTTGCAAGAGGCGTCGCATCAAGGTCTTCCTTTCCTTCCTTCAATCTCGTGCTTTATTAACTCCGAAAACACAGTGTGACGAAGCAGAGCCCGAATGCTCGTACTGCATTAAAACTAAGCAGAAATGTCCAGGATATGTACATCAATTCGATCTGGCATGGAGAGACCAGACAACCGTTGCCAAAAAGAGCGTTGAGCGACGAAAGAATGCAATAGTAAAGGCCAGAATCGAAGAAGATGCTACGAAATTGCATAAGCTGGTCGCTAGAAATATGTCTCAGGATCCGTGCTTATCTTCAATGGGTCTTGTTTCATCTTCCAAACTGACCCTGAATCTGGAAGAATTCCCGCTCAGTTTCTATTTCGCGATTTATGCTACCCCATCGTCTCAAACCCCCTTTGAACGACGTGGTCTCGTGGGTCATATTGCCCCAACATTCTTGCGTGCTAAGCCCGATTCCACGATAAGAATGTCAATAATGGCAGTAGCGACTTGTCTTTTCCTGGCCTGGATGAATAGAACACCAGACTCGCCCTTTTCAAGATCGTATTATCTTAAGGCTCTTTCGGCTATGAAAGACCAACTATCGAAACCCGAGGCTTGCTCAAATGACGAAATGCTCATGGGGGTTCTTCTCCTTCAGCTATATGAGGTAACATCCCAAATGCAGTTTTGTTGAATAACTGACCAATCCTCTTGGAGACTTTGATTAGCACGGCCAAGAGAAAAGCTTCTTCGAAGGCCCACCTGGAGGAGCCTTGGCCCTCATAAAACACAGAGGCTTGAACGGATTCAAGAGTGACATTTCTCAAGGGTTGCTTTTTGACGTTCGAGGTCAGCTAGTATGTTTCTTTAGCCGAATGTGCTAAATATAATTCCTGACAATAGCAGATTGAAAAAGCTTATCGAGATTCTCAACCACTCCGCGATGATGTATATTCTTGGAAAAACATTGCAGAAGACTCGGATCTGCCACCTGGCGTCCGTTTGGATACGATATGTATGGACGTGGCTAATTTAAACGCCTCTGTCGTTCGATTAATGCAAGATCAAGGAGAAAAAAACTCTCATCAGACTGGAATTTTTCCTCTTCTCGTTCAAGCTGCAGAAATTGAGAGTCGTCTAGCTGCCTGGAGCACTTCTATCCCATCTTTCTGGCGGCCAATCGCCGTACATGGACCAAATTGCATCTCACCTGGTATTCAGCGTGCAGGGTTGTATCAGCAATATTGCGATGTGTACCCAAGCATCACTGCTAGCGGTATTTGGAACAAGTATCGACTTGCGAAGATCAGAGTTCAACGTTCCATTCTCTCGTTACTTTCCCAACATGAACAGACTGCGTCGAACCTGGCCCAACAAGACCTTTCTCAGGGTAGAATCCAACTTGAGGTGGACAACATATGTGCAAGTATTCCTTATCATCTTGGGGATCGGACAAGACCCGGCCGCATTGGAGACAAGAGCATACGGTACCCTCATCCTCCTGGAATTTCAGTTCCTGATATCCATTACCTCAGAGGCCTGGCATTGGGAGGGTTTGTGTTGCTTAATCCTCTTGGAGCTGTTCTTGAGATGGATCTAAAGCTCAGAGAAGGACAACGGGAGTGGATCGGTGGGCAACTGATGAGAACATTTAGGGTATACAATGTTAGTAGGACATAGGGGTTTGGGTGTGTATCCATAGGCGGCTATGTCTCTACGAGCCAGTTGCTTTGGGAGACAGATGAGGGCTCGGTGCTCAGCAAGCTATACAATCACAACGTTATAGGAAGAGAGATAAGACCGTCACACGAAACTCGGGAATTACGGGAAGCAAGCGAGAGGCTTCAACGCATCGAAAACATCACCAATCAGTTCAAGCAATCGGAACGCCTTGAGCAAAAATCACAACGCCTTCTATTATTACCCCTCGCCCGAATCTGAGACACATCTCCCGCATTTCCCAAAACGAAAACAAAGAACAACAACGCCAAGAAGCTAAGGACGCACATTCAGCACTCACAAAGAAAAAAACAAGCAATTACTCGCAGCAAGCTAAATACGATTTCGCTCGCTTTGTCTCACCTTAGGTGAAGCTTCGAATTAACTATTTCGAGAATACTATGTCAAAAGATCTTGCTATCCCCCCTTCTGATATTCACATATTTC